>JACDNR010000717.1:0-43088 GCA_013421045.1 Propylea japonica
AGTAGATACATTATTAATTATGAAATCATCATAGGTTATGTACATTCATTGTAGCTATTGTTTTTTACGACATTTCCGTTGTTTCTTCCCATCTAATATTATAGTCAACGTACTAAGAAAACCCTTCATTCCCTACTATTTTATGTAAGCATTTATACAAGACAAGCGATATCAAAGCTGCCATCTTATTGTGTCCAGTAGAAAGAGTAGATAAGTATTCGATTGGAAAGTATTATTGAATAACTATACTCTATTTACTACTCTTTCTATTGGATATAATGGATACTGGGGACCACGTGAAAATAACCAAATGCAACTGATTCGAAATGTTGATGAATTAAAAATATATGTGCATTATTTTACAAAAAGCGCCTCAACCACTCAACCAGATTGAAAAAAACACCACTCCACTTTATGTTATGTTGGACTTAGGTCGGTTTTGAAAATTTGTGTTCCGTCAAATGATGAGATATATCTGAAGTTTCGAAATTTTTTATTCAGGAAATAGACCTGCTGAGTATTACACATAAGTATGGAACCGAGTTGATATACAGGGTGATTTTTGGGCCGTTTCAAGAAATAAACTTCATATGAACATACAGGTGTCCCAAAAATACACGCGAAAGTGACACTGGAGATAGATTGGCATTAGGTCTATCAGATAGCATCAACATGACCTCAGTAAAAGTCCGCTGGTTTCGAGATATCACCACTTTTGTGTATTTTTTGAAAATCCAATTTTTTCGGTCTTCAAACACATGTTTTTTTAACCTAGGCTACCCTGAATAGTTGCTTTAAACAATGAAGTGATAACTTCACCGAGAACTAGAACAAAAATCCTTAAAAAAATGTCTAACTTGTTGTATTTTATGACGAAGCTAAAACGTTAACTTAAGTTTGACTGACTGATGTGAAAAAAAATTATGTCAGACTGAATTGACGAATAATCGTAAAACTGGTCCATTCCTGCACTTTTCAAAACACTACCAATTTTTTAAATTCAAAACCTTAGAAATTATAATTTTGTCGCGAGAGATGTTTTTAAGCCGAAATAATTAAAAATTAGGAAAAATGCACAAGTATCACCTGTTGCCAAAATTACATGTTGCTTGATATTCTTTCCTCGCTACCGTTCAAACAACCTTATTTTTGGTCTTCTTTCTCTTTTATCTCACTTTCTCTTTCATTTTTTGTTTGCAAAAGTGGTGATATCTCGAAAACCAGCGGACTTTTACTGAGGTCATGTTGATGCTATCTGATAGACCTAATGCCAATCTATCTCCAGTGTCACTTTCGCGTGGTATTTTTGGGACACCCTGTATATCCTAAACGTCTTACCTTTGAGTTACAGGGTGGTTAAAGTTTACTAGTGTTGACCCAATTAACAGCTCCAAATATCATTACACAGTAGTGGCACGGCACTGACTTTTCTTAAATTAATGTTTGCATTAACGATATTGCTATGATCATACAGAGAAACGGTTTTTATTTTTTAAGCGAAAAACCGCGTATCAGACTGAAAAAAGTCAGGAGATCAACTTTGGTGAGAAATGATTGGGAATTTCAAAAAAAAAAATTTATTTCAGGAAAAATCTGTGGCGTACCATCAATGTCTGTCAAAATAAGAAGGTCAAACTACGTACGAACGGCACTGGTGGAATTCAAAAAAGTACATGTACATACTATAAATATCATTAAAATATTTGAAGTGGTATTTTTGAAAACTTTACCAGCCTGTAACTCAAAAGGTAAGATGTTTAGGATATATGTTCAAATAATTTTTTCTTTAAAATGGGCTCAAAACTACCCCCCATAAAAATTGACATTTAACACGAAACACCCTGTATTTTGATCGACAATATTTATGAAATTCTGCAGGTAAGTAATAGTGCAAAAAGCATCAGAAGTGCAATTTTCTGTTTATAATATACTACAGTTGAACCAGAAATACCGTCAACTTTTTCAATCTAATGGGACCTCATGTAAATGTTTGCAGATGTTGAACTAGCTTGGGATTTAGATTCCGTATTTCAACCAACTTCATTTGAGTTCTTCACATTACTGTAAAAATGTAAAATTATGTAAATAAATTGATCCTGCACTTCAATAGAATTGGCAGTTACAACAAAATGTTTGGTCTCAACAAGAGTATCTCCCCACTATGATAGTAGTGTTAAGAATTTTCTAGATGCGAATTTTCCAACGATTTATAGAGTGGCCTGCTAGTTATCGGGATCTTAGCCCGTTAGATTTTTTCTTTGGAGTTATCTGAAATCACGTGTTCACATGCTTGCAGAAATGAAGACAAATTATAAATGATGAATGCGAACAAATATGTGGAGAGGTCTTGAAAACAATTACTCAAGAATTGGGGAATAGGATGGCACATTGTCAGGAAATGAACGGCGGGCATTTTGACCATTTAAATTAATACTATTTGAAACATTATTTTTATTAGTCTGCAGTGAATAAAATCAGCACTTCTTCGAGTTACAGTAAGGTATTCCCACTTTTTATAATTTTTTCACACTACACAGTTTGTGCGCATTGGAAAATCCCAAGCTCTTTCAACATTTGCGAAGATTTATAGGAGGTCTCATATAAACTGAAAAAGTTGAGGGTATATGTGGTGCAACGGAAAAAAATATAACCAACCAAAAATTGTTCATCAGATGCATTTTGTGCCATTTGACTTACCTGTTAATTACATTAATATTGCACTTTTTGTTCGACGAAATTCAAAGATTTGACATATAATTGAACACAAAATTCCGAATGTGATCATTCGATATTAACAGATAATTTAAAACAAATTAGAAGTTGGTTTTATTTCCCATATTTTTAGATCTTTCGTCTCAACGAATATTACTCAGCAGGAATATTTCTATTGGTATTTCTAGTTAGAACGATTTGATAGTGAAGAAGGAATATAGTTTAATAACCCTATGCCTCACAAATTTAAAAATAATCTGTACAGGTGGGTTCCTAAATTGAACGTACAAACGAAAAGGGGAGATACCTTAAGTGAGCTTAAGAAAAAAAAGTCCCATAAACATGGGGTCGCAAACGTTTCGTTTCGAGATACAGAGTTTGAAGTTTGAATTTTTTTCAAGTCTTTTTCTCATAGTATCTACACTTCACAAGATATATCAACTGAAATTTTGGCATATATATTACATTTGAGAGTTCTCACCACGCGACATGGCAATTTCGATAGAAGATCTACAGGGTGATATTTTTCTGGAACACACTGCCACCTGTTCTTCTGCAGAAGTTTTTTTTTGGTGAGCAACTGTTAATTTGAAAAAAATGTAAAAAGAAGCTTTGTTTTTATACAAAACTTTTCGGTCTCTTGTAGTTTTGTCGATCTACCAACGATTTCGAGAAAAAAATTTTGAACGATTCTCTCCAAATTCTCGTATGATAGGAAGGCTAGTTTGTAGCCTGTGGTGAATGAATTCAGTGCCAGTTTTGACACATCAAATTATTAAACGTTTGTTTTTTTTAAAAGTGAAGGTGGTTGCATTTGTGGCTATTTATTTTTTGTGTAGATACTATGAGAAGAAAACTTAAAAATTCAAACTCAACACTCTGTATCTCGAAAACGAAACGTTTGCGACTCCATGTTTATGGGACTTTTTTTCTTGAACTCACTTAAGGAATCTCCCCTTTTCGTTTATACGTTCAATTAAGGAACACCCTGTATATGGTACAGAAACTCTATTAATTATCTGGAAGGAGTTCTCTCATAAGAAACTTAATCATGGAAATATCATTAATCAGCTGATGAGAACCGTCAATTAAAATTGTGTGTCTATTTTCTAATTTCTGTTATTCCGTACTTTGTTGAAGTATTTTGAATGTTCAAGACATAAATATAATTTTTTTCAGCAATCACTTGGTAGTTATAGTGGAAAAGTTTTTAAAGAAAGAAAAAACTCGAACTTTACAAATTTGGAAATGAAAAGAATGCTTAAAAAAACAACATCTATAATCTTGAAGTGATTCTGTGAGGGCAATGAAGAAATATTTGAAATAATACAGGTATCAGTTGCATTTGGCAAGTCCCCAAGTTTTTGAATGAGTTATTGATTTGTTAACAACTTATGGATATAATAAATAAAAGGCTGTAGAAAATAAACAAAACTTTGTACGTTGCTTGAGAAATGATCAACAGATAGTGACCGTTTCCTTCGAAGAGAAGGAACAGTAGTTTATTTAGTCGTGAGGTCTGTTGGGATAGCGACTTTTCGGAGTTTTCTTGATATTATTCTTGTTCTAGTTTTCGTAGAAAAATGGAAGAATATCAATCACTTTGGTTGATATACAATAACATTATTGAAGAAACCAAAATTCTGAAGTATAATTTGTTTACTGAGGGTTATCTTGATATAAAAGATTCATAATATTTCAGAATAGGTCTTTAAATCTTTTTAAAGGTACCTCGATATAAAAATTTCGATGATGAATAAATAAAATATGGCATAATTATTCCTTAGCCGAAGGATTAGACTTTGGATTATAAAAATAAGTGAGATGAAGTACAAGTTAATAAAAATAAATTAATAATAATAATTAATAAATAATAAATATTGCACTTTGATAACATAGCAGCGAATGAGATACTTTGCTGACCACAAATCGCAATTTTCACTTAATATTATTCATTTCTCTATTTACGAATATATTTGAAGAAAAAGTGCCCTCTCTGCTATCATCTAGGATAAATGAAATACAAAAAATAACGTAAGAAAAACACTTGAAGGTAATGAAAGTCATAGGTATTTGAATGTAGTATGAGTTATAGACTATAATCATCGATTACTCACTTTATAAGAATGGAATGAATGAAATAACTCCCATATAAAGATGTTTTGAATTTTTATCAGAGCACATTTTGCCTCATGTTTTGTTCGAAAATTGAAGATTAAATTCAAATTTATGTGTGAGTGAATTTCAGCGCGTATTTTACTGTAGGGTAAAACCCGGATAGATGCCTCAGTTGCATAGACGCCCCCCATTTTCAAAATACCTAAAATTCCGAAACACGTATCAAAAATTAATTTTATAAGTAGCTACTACAGTCACCCTGGACCTTAGTTTTGTAAGGGTTATTGTGTAAAGTGAAGATAGTTTTTCGCTAGTGTGTGCGATCATCTCAGCAGCGAACTTCACAAACATGCCAAACTTTTAGAGGTAAGTATTTGCCGCTGTATAACTTTTGAAGTGGTAATAAATCATTAATTTTTTTATTACGCCAATACAGTGTTTCTTTTAGTATACATCTGAGTACAAATAGTTTTTGTTTTCAGTTGTAATTTAACTAGTGCAATGAAAATTATCGATTCATTTTCATTGGCAAGAGTTAAATTTAATAAGAAAATTTTGTGAATCCATCAATCGTATTGTGTCGCTGTAAGTTGTTCAACAGTTTTCATGTTACTCTAATAAGTAATAAACGTTCATAATTACGTCTGCATTTATTTTAAAGGACCTGATAATTTTGCACTAGTGCGAATTATCGATAATTTGCACTAGTGCAAAATTATCGCCTAATTGTATGCTCATTGGCTAAAACAACAATAAAAAAATCAGTCGGAACATTGTTTTTCTGTCGAATTTGACAGATGAATAAAATTTTCTACTTAATTTATTAAAAAAATCATGGGCATCTATCCCTATCGAAAAGGATAGTTGGTCTGATTTTTTGAGGTATAGGTGCCCGTAGGACATCTAAACTAAAACCATATCTTCTTAGCAGGTTTTCGATTCATTGTGTTATTTTGATTTAAAACTTGATTCCTGATCATTTTTGTTGAGACTTATTATTTAATTAATTTATCATGAATGTGTGTGAAATAATGCTTTATGTTAATATGAAGAATGCAACTTTTCGTTTAATATATGCTTTTGAAATTCAATTAAAAATGCACAATTGTTGTTAATTCGATCCATGTTACGTACATAAAGTTGTTGTTTTAAGCATAGAAAATCTCATGTATCTAGTTGGGTTTTGGTTCACACAGTATAAAGGGCATCTATCCCTCCCAGTATTTTCATGGTGGGGCAACTATCCATACTTGTAGGCAACTATCCCCAAAAAACGGTTCTACAAAAATCAAATTATTGTGCAATTTGGGATTGCTATGTCAGAGAAAAGTCTCAGTATTCCAAATAAAATAATGGGGCTTCCACACTCATAGAAATTACACATATAAAATCAATATTTTCAAAAATATGAGGCAAATTCGAAAAGTGGGGCATCTATCCGGGTATTCCCCTACTACTAAACGCGCGCCTGAACACAAATGAACAGACTGGCTTAAGTTCTTCCGAGCCAAATATTGAGAAAGACCAAAGGAGTCATTAACGTCTTAATTGGAGCTATCTATGACTATATATTCTGTTTTTCATATTTCTTTTGTCTTTCCCTATGTATTTTCTTTTTTTATTTGTAAATAATAAATTCATTAGTAAAACTTCAGTGTACATTTCATTTTACCTATTATTGAGAAACTTCAATTGATATATTAGTGGTCAGCCAAGAATTCTGAAAGGTACAAGTGGTTCTCAGTGGCGAAAAAGTTGACAACCACTTCTAGAACATGCGAATATCAAGAAAAATTTCATCCAATCAAATCGCTATCCCATTAACCCCGATCCCTTTGTTCCTCTCACAAGTAGAAAGAATGCGGCGATATCATATCTTCCGTTTTGATGTTCTTAACATTCCTATGGTAAATGCTCTTGTGATTCCTCAAACTATTCAAGCTGCTATAAACTCTCTTGCATATGTTGCACACAGGTTCTCTCGAAGGACGCATGTGTACATTCTGAATGTGCCTCTTCAACCTGGTCAGGGACGAGAGGCTTTTGTTGCATGGCTGGCATCTGAACTCGTCCACACCTGGCGGCAGAAAGGGCCTATTAGCCTCTCTTAGCCGCTTCACAAGCTATGTACACGCTGCCCGTAACATTCATACCCATTTACTAGATGTTGCCCCATAAGTCACACCCAAATGCGATTCGATAAGTCAGTCGTTCAATATAATTTTTATTCTCAGAGGAAGAAGAAAACCTAGAGATGCCTTTACGCATTTGTTATGCAGCCAAGCCTATTTATACGCGCGAACAACATTCCGGCCTTGCGAACTCATGCCGTATGTTTATTCCGTATTGGGATAACTAACTGGTTTATCGCTCCCCTACTCTGATACTTACGACTTGCTTCTGTTACAGACAATTCTGTCAGTTTGGCAGCATCGTATATTAGTGTTTAGACAATGAAAGCTAGGAATAATATTAATTTAAAATCAACCAATATTAAACCCATACTTCAGAACTAATCCCATCAACGCACAAAGAACATTCATGGTGGTAATATCGAACAGAGCATCCATAGATAGCTATTTCGCCCTATTTGGGGCTCTTCAGTATGGAGGAGCTCCGTCTGAAAGGCAATCTAGGCTCCTTTATTTGAAGAAATGTCGCCTAGCTCTGAGAATAACAGAATCAAAACGCCATCTGTTGGGATCCTTACGAAAACCACCTTCGATGCATGAACTCTCAACGAAGTGTGAGATGTTTATCTGTTTTTCATTTCAGGTAGGTGTTCGTAAGGATCCCAAGAGATGGCGTTTTGGTTCTTTTATTCTCAGGGCTAGGTGACATCTCTTCAAATAAGGGAGCCTAGAATGCCTTTCAGGCGGAGCTCCTCCATACTAAAGAGCCCTAAAGAGCTATCTATGGATGCTCTGTTTGATATTACCATTATGCATGTTCTTTGTGCGTTGACGGGATTAGTTAGTCATGATGAAGGGCAACAAAATTCTGTTTATCTGGAAATAAATGTCCGAAACGTCAATAAATTTCATCTGGGTTTAATTAACTTTTATTCCCAATTAAGGTCCAATATAGCCAAGAAATTTTTAACTATTGGTTGATTTCAAATCAATTAATATTATTCTTCGCTTTCATTGTTCATATTATGCCCGCGTTACTCTTAAACGCATGAATTTTTTTTCATTAGTGTTTAGGTTCTCGATGCGATGTGTTCTATTTTCATTTCGATCTGACATTCATAAACTGAATTATTTTACTGATTTGGTGGCATTTTATTGTTGTTTAAGGCTATTTCGGTAATTATAGATAGGGCAAATTTACGAAAATGGTGTATTATCTTCAGGAATTGGAGAAATGCAAATCTAACCTATTGTTTACTTCACCCCAGTGCGGCAGTGAAATTCTTTCTATCTCACTTTAATGCATGGTTGATTACAATGTAGTGTTATTCACGTGTAGGGGCATCTCTATGTTTATTGCTTACTCTGAGTTTTGATTCAATCTGTCATCTATCATATTTATTGGAGGCTGGACAATGGAAATGAAAGGTTTTCTTGTCTACTCCAAGAATTATTATTCGAACGCTACATATGTTTCGACTCTTTTTCGAAAATAGGGTCATCTTCAGGCATCTCCAGACGAACATAGAAGAAAAGTCAAACATTGAAAATTTTAACATGTAAATATGAATAATATGAATTTGAAATAACTCACATGTTAAAATTTACGATCAAAAATGATTAACAGGAAAATGTAAACATGTCAACATTTTTTACTGAAAATTTCAACATGTGAGTTTTTTCAAATCTTTTATGTTTGTCTGCAGATGCCTAAAGATGACCCTATTTTCGAAAGCGCCAAAACATATGCAGCGTTCGAATAAATAACTCTTGAAGTAAAAACGATAAATTTTCATTTGCAATGTTATTTTGAAATGGATGTGTCTAGAGTCTTGAACTGAGGATTACTCGAAATATTAATATTTAATACCCAAAAGTGGAGTGGCATAATATGACAGGATATTTCCAGAATACTTGCAGTCCAGATTTCCGTATTGTTTTCACAATATGAAAAACTTAAAAATTACATATTATTTCACCGCACGTTACATTAACATCTTTCGAATTTTATTAGAGTCAATTTAAAATCAGATTGAATGTCACCTTATTTTCAGTGCATATGAAAACCAACGAACTAGGGAAAATAAAAATTCGTTCAAATGATTTTTATCATTTTACGTGAATTCAACTCTCAAAATAGCTATAAATCGTGGCGCATTCACCATTTTGCAATTCATGGTGAAATATTTTTGGTGTCTCAAGATATTTAATACAGACAATAAAAAAAATATCAACAGAAAAAACACCTTGAAACAAAATGAAAAACTCAATAGTTGAAACAATTAAATTAACTAAGGTGTCAAAATGGAACGAAGTGAATATACCACAATTTTTGATTATTTTCAAGGATTGATTTTCGTACGATTATGTAAAAATTTTTATTTGAACATATTATTTTTATCGTATGAAGGGAAAAAATATCAGGATGGTAATCTGAAACGAAATTTTATAGACGGATTAAAATAAAGTTTCTATTGCCAGTTAAAAAAAACTTTTTGTTTGACCTCCTAACAAGCCTGAGGGATGTATGAAATATCTTAGAAGACCCTGTATATCCAGCATGCTTCTACGACATATCTAAGTTCGGTATCCAGATTGCAAATATTTCGTTAAATACTCTACCGATATCATACTACGCTACCCTGCTTGAGGGTTTTAAATTTGTCGAGTTGTTTTGAGCTCTAGATGCATCCTAAAATGTGGATACTTATTTGGTACTTTGGTGTCTACTCGACAACCTCATATTTTATATTGTCAATCTCCACAAAATTACTTGTATGAGAAGGGATCGAAAAAGAATGAGAATCATTTCTTCATAAAGAAAGATTCAGAAAAACACATATAGATGAATGAGTGTCACTTCTTCACTTCCGTTGGAGAAGAGGTCTATTTTGGAGCGAATTCACCAAATATAAAAAAAAGAGAAGACATAAGAAGACCAAACTTTCGTATTATTCTATAGACATCTTAGTTCACATGATGGAGAAAACATCACATCGCTATCCAAAATAAATCTTTCTTCAGAAGCAGAAAATGATGACATGAAACACTCACAATACTTAAGTTCAAGGATAATTGCTTGGAAGATCAATTTGAAAAAATGTAGAAAAAACATTCAAATTATTGAAGGTGAAGTATTGAAAAAATATAGTGAACTTTTCATTAGTATTGACCAGAAACCTGAACTACTGGGCAAATAAATTGGAATTGAGATATCTAACAAAGAAGATTGCACGATTAGATTATTTTTTTGTATTAGCATTAATATGAATGTACCGGGTTATACAGGGTGTCTCAAAAATACCACGCGAAAGTGACAGTGGAGATAGATTGGCATTAGGTCTTTCGGATAGTATCAACATAACCTCAGTAAAAGTCCGCTGGTTTCGAGATATCACCCCTTTCGTGTATTTTTAAAAAATCTCCAATTTTCGGTCTACAAACTCATGTTTTTTTACCTATGCTATCCTAAATAGTTGCTTTAAACAATGAAGTAATAACTTCACCGAGAACTACAACAAAATCCTTAAAAAAATGTCTAACTCGTTGTATTTTATGACGAAGTTAAAACGTTAACTTAAGTTTGACTGACTGATGTGAAAAAAATTAAATCAGACTGAATTGACAAATAATCGTAAAAACTGATCCATTTCCTGCACTTTTCAAAATGATACAACACTACCAATTTTTTTAATTCAAAACCTTAGAAATTATAATTTTGTCGCGAGAGATGTGTTTAAGCCGAAATAATTAAAAATTATAAAAAATGCACAAGTATCACCTGTTGCCAAATTACATGTTGCTTGATATTCTTTCCTCGCTACCGTTTCAAACAACCATTATTTTTGCTCTTCTTTCTCTTTTATCTCACTTTCTCTTTCATTTTTTGTTTGCAAAAGTGGTGATATCTCGAAAAACCAGCGGACTTTTACTGAGGTCATGTTGATGCTATCTGATAGACCTAATGCCAATCTATCTCCAGTGTCACTTCCGCGTGGTATTTTTGGGACACTCTGTATATACAAACTAATAACTCCCAAAAGAGTTGATTGCTTTCGATTCGAATAATGAAAGTCAGACATTTCGACCATTTTTTCAACATTCTAATACCAACAATGATCACAACAGTGCATTAGATCTTCAAAAGCTTGTGTAATTTCCTTAAACAATGGCCCTAAAAATGTGAATATTTCGAACTAGACAACTCGATCAAAATATGACAACTTTAAGGAAAAACAACAAGGGACATTTTAAAAGTTTATTGGAACTTTAAACTATTTTGTACTATTCGAGAAGAATATTTTTTACTGAATAGAAAGTTGAAACAACCAGAAAATGAATACAGCTTCCAAAAGATGTGGCAATCGAGGTGAAATTCTAAATTGAGATATCCTGTAAAATATTACGTATTCTGGATGAAGATTTAATTGGACAAGTAGACACCAAATAACCCTTTTTCCCAATAGATGTTTGTATATTAATAACGAGGATATAATATAACATAGTCTATTGTTGCTGATTACAATTATTATTATTACATCGAAACCTGCTATATACATAAGACTTATGACAGTTCAGAAATTACAATTTTTTTTACAATTTGTGGCTATTTTAGTGGCGAATTCCTTTTATCGTTTTAATAAGTTGACTTATGTCATTCGAAAAGAATTGGGGTGATTATAACAGAATATGAACTGAACGAATGATGTTTATAATGAAATCTTCTTGAACATGAACAATGATCGATTTATAGTTATCCTACTGAACACTATAGGAAATAATCAAATACTGATGCCGATTGACGAAAGATAGGGTAAATTGGAATTCCGAGAAAAAAATTATATTGGAAACGTGAAAACTATACACCGTATGTGTCCAAGTTGGAAATTCAATATACTCAATCTAAAAAAAATCATTTCTTCAAAGATATACACTACTGGAAAAAATTAAAGGATCAAAAAAAAATTCCAATTTTTTCGGCCATTTTCAACATGCCGTAACTTTGAGAGTTATGGTCGTACAAGAAACTTAAAAAGAGGAAATTGTAGCTCCAAGTGTCTAGTTTTTGGATTAGAACTTCAAAAATTTTAAGTTTCAGTTTTTCTCGAGTAAAAAAAAATTCTCGAAATTTTACCACTTTTTTTTTCTTGTCTACGAGCGTGGAAATTTTATTTTTGCATAATCGTTATAATTATGGGATACTTTGTTAATTCAGCTTCAATTTATTTTTTCATTGACCTCAATACGTCCACTTCTCGCCGAGATATCGGTCTTCAAATGGAAAATGATCCATTTGTCTTTGATTATCGATTTCTCAGCAACCAATGATCGCACAGAAAATCGAAGGAGAGTTTCAAGACCTTAAATGAACTCCAATTAATGAACAACCATTGCTTATTCATAGAAATTTTTTTTCTTCATGTCGCATCAATATAAAAATTTAACAAAAAAGGGATTATGGTGGTTTCTTGGAAAATCTACCGCTGGATCGAAAATGTTGAGGAAACCAATAATGTTAAGTGTGACTTTTACAGTTTAATATGTGATAAAATCCTCACGAAGAGGCAACTCAATCCAGCGAGCCGTTTTTTGTTTGACTCGATTGAATTTTTGAAAGAAATAAGGATCACGTTTTTTGCGTTATAAATTTAATAACGGATAAAACATGGATCCTTTTTCATTTGAAGACCGATATCTCAGCGCGTCGGTCCAATGCCAAAACCATGAATGTGAAAAATCGTGATTTGGAGTTATTGAGGATTTAAGGTTTCAATGCTCTGTGAAAATTCAGGTTTTTGTTGGAATAATTCATTCTTTTTTTAATTTCTTCGCAGATGTAGGATCTGCTTCAACAGTTTATGACCAGTTTATCATTTTTTGTTTATTAGCCCCACCTTCCAAAATGTCAGTTGAGTACAAACTGAAGTTACGTCAAGGGCAGAACATCTACACCCACCTAAGCATGATGCTGAGAGATTCGGGGTTTTGGCATTGTCAAGAACTGTTTAAGAGGTTATTGAAAATGTAGATAAGAAAAAATCACCAATTTTGCACATTCATGGTTTTGCCTTGGGACCGACCAGCGAGAAGTGGATGTATTGAGGTCAATAAAAGAATAAATTAAAGCTGAATTAACAAAGTATCCCATCATTATAACGATTATGCAAAAATAAAATTTCCACGCTCGTAGACAAGAAAAAAAAAATGGTAAAATTTTGAGAATATTTCTGTTGCTGATTTTTCTATCATTACTCGAAAACCACTGAAACTTAAAATTTTTTAAGTTATAATCCAAAAACTGGACACTTGGAGCTACAATTTCCTTTTTTTAAATTCCTTGTACGACCATTCCTCTCAAAGTTACGGCATGTCGAAAATTGCCGAAAAATTTGGAATTTTTTTTTGATCCTTTAATTTTTTCCAGTAGTGTAAATCAGATGAAAAAAATCGAGTAAATCCGTAGTCACATAATATTCGAAACGTCTCTAATCTGATGCTATCTTCGTTTTCTTCTTCTGGTGATAATTACAGGTATGAACCACTAAACTATTTTTTGTCCGATAGCACCGGTTGCAAATTTTACACCAGAACTCCTCAGTTTGTGCGTAGTGAAGATCTTTGACGTGCCTCCGAAGGGTGATCTTGTTCCTCAGTACCTTTCCGCAAATGGTGCAGACTTCGCCAAAAGTTTTCGCATCATCGATTCCAGCTTCACCTGGATATAGAGAAAATAATTAATTCAAGTTGACTGTGACAATTTACGGTACTAAAATAAAACCATATAAAGCTCTAATAAACAGTCAACTAAAATGAATTATTTTCTCTATTGAACCTATTTTGTAGGATCAGCTTATGCCGAATTTCGAACTATAGTCCGTTCACGAAAGTTTGAGCTCATAGAAGGCGTTTGTTTATTTATCTGAAGTTGGCAGTATTTGCTGTCATTACGTAAAATAAAGTCAACGTTGCCAAATGCACCCGGCTCGTCCGACGAGCTGGCAAGTTATCAGATAACTCTATGCAATATTGAAAATATTGCGCATCAATCTGACAAGAAAAAAACAACATAATCTAAAATCTCAATACACACAGTGGAATATGCCAAATTTCCATGGCCAACCGACTCCTCAACCTTTCGTGAACGGACTATATATACCTAGCTTTTTATTTGCCCAAATAATTTCCGAAATCACTCCAGTTGGAAGTGAAGTGATTTTGACAAATAGAACATAACTTTTTTGGTTGACAATCAACGAAACGATAAGGTTTGAAATCAGAGTACCAAATCAGAATATCGACGATAGTTCGAAAGGAAATTCTAAAAGTAATATGAATAATTCATTACTAGCAATGAAAACCGAGGATAATAATTCACTTTCTGTTATGTTCAGAAGTAAATTGTAAACTTTTACCAAAATGTAAGGTTATGTTATTGTTATGATGAACTGAAGTGATTGTGGAAATTAAACTGATTTTGTCAGAAAGCACAGTTCAAAAAAAATTTTTTTTCCGGTAACATTTTTTCCCGGAAGATGGATCGGACGTTCTGGTCCAATCTTGTGACCGGCTTGTTCACCGGACTTGAATCCATTGGACTTTTTACTGGGAAGCAGTTTAAGAAAAGGTGTATTCAAAGGCAATCGAAAATAAATTTGAACTATGGCAGCTACAGTTTAACAAGTATTATACCATTTTGGAATTCTTACTAAATGCGCCAACTTTTAACAAAACATGCCAAACTTGCGTAGTTCATTTTTTTTCAATACAGTCAGTTGAAACTCAGGTATTGTTTATTTTGAATTTTTTTTCTGAGAAGCAAGCAGTATTTTTATGAAACCTAGAGCAGCTGGTATTCAAATTTTGATGACAGTTTAGACAAGCATTATTCAAGGTTACACAGCAAAAAAAAAGTTGAAAAAAGTTGATATTTGTGGCAACAGGAGCGAAAAGACTGTCACAGGGTGTGGGATTTTGCGTGTTTTTTTAAATGCCCATTATTTTAGAATCATGCAACTTAGAATTTTTTTCATATTTTTCTGACAACCAGCATTACTTGCCTTTCACCCGGTTCCGGGTTGACGTCGAGTTTTGGGACACCCTGTATGTAAAAGTTCGTGTCGTATTTCCAATAACTGTATCGGTAATAGATTTTTATTTTACGACATGAATCTATGGTTGAAACTGACATACCCAGCTAACATGAAATTATTAACAGGAATTATACGTGTCAGATAGAAAATCATTAAATAATGAAATTTTTATGCAATTTGAAAATATCGACGGAATCATCTATCAAAATCTTTTGCTGGAAGACATATACCTCAGCCAAATACAGCAATATTTAAAATTCATTCGTTATAATAAATCTACGCAATGACAAAAATATTTCAACGCGATGCAAAATGGCGAATGCGAATACATACATATAGTCCATTCACGAAAGGTTGAGCCGTCGGTTGGCCATGGGAATTTGACATACTCCACTGTGTATATTAAAATTTTAGGTTATGTTCTTTATTTTCTTGTCAGATTGATACGCAATGTTGTCAATATTGCATAGAGTTGTCTGACAACTCGCAAGCTCGTCGGACGAGGCCGGGTACTTTCGGCAACGTTGACTTTATTTTACGTTATGACAGCAAATACTGCCAACTTCAGTTAAATAAACGAACGCCTACTATGCGCTCAAACTTTCGTGAACGGACTATATATTTGAATATTTGACTCATTTTGGTCGTTTGACCTTTGTGTATTGAGACTAATTAGATCATATAGTTCAAGCTATTATGAATTTCAATTATTTCGGTAGGAGTGATTTATTCTATTTCATTAAGTTATAACTCTACAGTATATTAGGGTTTATTTCTGTAGTACCTGAATAAACTCTTTTATTATTATTATTATTATTATAAGGATTCAGTTCTGTATGGGCACTAACGCAGGGCAAATCGAAGACTACGCTTGCCAGAGAGCTTATGAAGAGATATCGAGTAACATTGTGAGATGCTTTGAAACCCATATCTTTATTCAGGGTGTCTGTAAACGAATGCAAGGGACTTAGGAAGATAATTTTTCGATTAAAATATGATTCATAAGGAAGATGCTACTCACACAATTTTTTTCGATTCCATAGCTTTATAATTAGGGGTTGAGACTAACAACCATTTATGATTTTCCATCAAAAATTGTTTTCGTAAGATAATTTCTCGAAAAATAAAATTCTCTTATGGTTTCTCCTTCAATTCTGGAGAAAAAAAGTATCTTACAAAATTTCGATACAATTGATATTTCTCTCGGAAAAAATAAGAACTTACAAGCAGTTGTAATCACTGTTTATTCCATTTCATCATGTTTCATAGAATGAATTTTCTAAGATCTTGGTTTTGTTCAAAATTGGTTTTGTCAGTTACGTTTATTGATCGAAAGAAAGTTCTATTTTTGAAATTAAAATATTATAAATAATATAAATTTCTTCCGGAAATCAGTAATTTAACCTTCAGAAAGATTTATAGAACATCTTCATCTTCTATCATAGACAATTTTCATTCTATGGAACACTTATACGATGAAATGGAATGAACAGTGATCATAACTGCTTCTAAGTAGAAAAGTATCGACCGTATCGAAATTTTGCAGAAGACTTTTTTTGCTCCAGAATGGAATGGGAAACCATAGGAGTATTTTATTTTTCGAAAATCTGTTCCACGAAAACGATTTTCAAAAAAAATCATAAGGGGTGGTTATTTTCAACCCTGATAATGAAGGTATGTGATCAAAGAAAAATTGGGTGAGTAACATTTACTGAATGAATCATAATTATTATGTAAAATTTTATGACTCAGTGTTTATTAGGACACCTAAAAAAATAAATAACTGTCCACTCGTCATCGCGTTCCAAAGGCTTTATCTTGGAAGGAAGGTCGATTTCGAAAAAAAATTATATGAACTACCCCTGCTTATTTTCATCGAGGAATCATCTCCCAAGTCCCTCGAATTTTTTGAAGAAACACTGTATATTTCAGTTCGAGAAGATTTCATTTGGAGCATTTTTAGTTGATTGTGATTTGTCATAAGCCTAACCTTTTAACATCAAAATGAATTGAAATTAATTCATATTTCAATGAAATGTCACCTCATGCGGTTGAATCGACTTCTTAACTATAGAATTATTCGAAATAGCGTCGGGCAATGAACAATGCGATGCAAAATGGCGAATACGCTAGCACCTGCGTGTATATTTTTATTAGAGGAATATTTATTACCATTTTCTATAATTTTGAATGAAATTTGATAATCGTATTGAACTTTTACAAAAAATTGAATTGAAGTGAAGGATTCAACAACATATGAAATGAATGAAATTGAATTTTTCGGATAATACAGTAGAGACTCGATAATTCGGATCAATTAATGGGATGATCCGGATTAATGAGGAATCTGGAATATCGCGTCTTAAAATTTAGCAAAGATGCAATTTAAAAAAACGGTTGAAATAAATATAGGCATTATTATCGAAATCATAAAACAAATATATTATTTGGAATAATTAGATATTTTACGTTTTCTACTGTAAGGGAAAAGGAATGCTGAACAATAGCTTTCTTGTGTATTTCTTTCAGAAGCTGAATATCAGTAATTGCCATGAGTCATGGAATAAACAGACTGCATCGAATTGATCTATGCTTTAAATGCATTTGCTAACATTTTCCCCGTCTTCGAGAATCGAAAAAATATGTGCTAAAAGGCCTTTTCGGTATTTCAGTTTTGTTAATTTAATATCACTATGATCCATATGCTGTATCAAAGCTGTATGGTTTGGAGGTAGAAACATTCCATTCCATTTCACTAATTAATTATTCTTGTCTGACTTTTTTTGTCTTATACCATTGTGCACTATTTTATACCAAAAGAACGCCCGATCGTCGTCATAGAAATTGAGCTACGATAATTTAGAACCTTAAACCACGTATGCAACGATCGGAAATTCGGATTATTGAGTCTTGCAATCCGGATTATAAGGACATAATACAATCTTGACGGCAATCCGGACTAGTAAATATCCGGATTATCGTTCTCCGGATTATCGAGTCTCTACTGTATATCCAAATAAAGCTTTCAACCGATTGAAATATCTTTGATGGAGATTATTGATTCTATAATAAACGAACTTGGACGTACTGAGGAACGAGATTACCCAAAAATCTTGAAGAATTCTTTCACGCACGACATCGAAACACATTCAAACCGTCGATGACTACATTGATGATTGAATGAAACTGTGAATTATAACAACCCTACGAAAAACCGAATAACCTGTAAGAAATGAACAAACACGACAAGAGAACTGACTACGTATAAGTAATAATTATATGCATAGACAAACTCCGTTTAGTTAGTCTATGATTATATGTATATTGCATCATGATAACATTCATATCTGAATGTCATTCGAATATATAACAATGCTATGGTTTCTGAATGTACTATGTGTACCAAATCAATGTAATAAATGATTTCAATTACCTTCTATAATCTAAAATTTTAGTTTCGATAGATACATTTAACGTGAAATTTTACATAAGTTATATTCAGCAAGTGAAAGCTCCGAGCATTGCTTGAATCTTTGGCTCCCCCAAATCGAACATAACAATCGGTAACTAAATGAGACAGCACAAACAGACCAGGAACAATTAAAAACAAAACACATATTGTTAAACGACATTCCAACATAACATATATTAGTTAAAACCACAGAAAATGATCGCTTCCATTTTAACCAACGAAAAGTTAACATGGAGGTACGAAACAAACATGCCTGTTCAAAGTGCACTCGAGAACATTCAGAAAAATCTAGAGGAATCTATGGGTGATTTTGAACAAACATATTCAGGTGGAGCTGGTTTCGTTCTAGTGAACACCCAGGGCATTATGATTAAATAAGAATTAGAGAGTTGTTGTAGAACAAAACCAGCTGATACTCAGGCAAAACTTACAAACTGAATACTATTGTTTATGGGGAAATAACTTTCAGTTTGTAGATTTTGTAATTTGTGAAAAGGTAATTTAGTCTTACCTTGAGACGTACCGGCAAGTGTGTCATTTCCTGTCAAAGATGAATTCAAGCCTGAAATGAAATAAATTAATCAGTAAAATCATTCACTGGTACTTATATGGATCTGTGACGGCTTGTGACAGAATAAAGTGATGAGGCACATCAAAAAAAAATATTAATCTTATAAACTCTTTTTTGTCAGCTGCATACTTATCATTATAAAAAAATCCTTCGGTATTAATGCTCCAATGATTCTATAGCGTTTTATTGGGTGGTAATTGCCCTGAGATAAGTTTTTCAACTCGCTTCAACCAGTTTTTCACTGAACCCTATCGGAATATGTATTATTAACACTGCCAAAAAATAATTTGATTGGAGTTACACTGCCAGTAGGCCAGTAGTACTCTCATTTTGAAACCTCCGATTCGATTTTCCTTCCGAACCGATAGTCAAGATTTGGAATAGGTTGTATAACTTCTTCAATTGTACATATTTTATACTCATAGGAATGACTCAAAAACTGTTTCTGTTTTATTGAAAACTCTGCAATATCACGAGTACTGCACAAACCCAATAAACCCAAACCAGAGTGAAATTTCACTATCTTCCGCTTCACGATTAACCCGAATATGTACAGTTTGCCGATGAATCCGGTCAATCCAGACCAAAAAATTAGGGTGAAGTTACATAAAATCCCAACAAGCTGAAAATCGGTAAAATTGTTCAAAACATAATAATAAATAATATATAAAAGTTCCCACTAAATCCCGTGGATGGACAAAAATTTATTCAAGTTCAAAGGTCGAAAAATGAGTTTTTCGCGATTTTCAGCAAAACGGTGAGTTTCATAAAAAAAGTAATTCAGACAAAAATGTAGATGTTAAAATTATGTTCAAAAAATGTATCAATACTTTTTTTCCTACGAGGCACCGTTTCTGAGCTAAAACGCTTCAAATGTTCTAAAAGTTGTTACTGAGGCTAGCCTCAAATTCACCTTAGAAGCCGCAATAGATAAACAACGAAGGGGAGGTTCATGATCTCGTCACGTCGATGTGAATAACGCGCTAGACAAGGAAGCGCGTGAGGCAAGCCTCACCTCACCGTTTACGCTTTGAAGAGGAAGTGAGATGAATGTACAAAAATCGGACCTTAACGCCTGTAACATGTAACGTTACGGTCCGATTTTTGTGCATTCATCGTAACGTCAGTAACGTGTAATGTTACAGACGTCTGTAGCTGTACCCGGCTTGAGATTGAGCTCGGATATTATGGAAGACGAGTGCAGTATCGTACAAATTGGGACTTAGGAACATAATGGGATGATGAAATTGATTGATAAAATATTGGATTAATTCGCTTGATATTGTTTGTGATTTCCGTAATTTATTTGGTGAGGCACTGCCTCACCTGCCTCATAGAACAAGCCGCCACTGGTTGATATCGAAAACATTTGGATTCCAATATAAGACCAACCCTAAAAAAGATCAAATGAATTCTTGACAACTGAATAAATCGAAAATGAATCATTTTTAAAGAGTGATGAAAGTTGGTTTTTTGAGTGTTCAGGGTCTAAAGTGTTTTTTGACGACGGGTGGCGAATATTAGCCAAAACTAAATGAAAATTTATGCAAACAACCAATATTATACTCATATATCGGAACTAATCCCGTCAACGCACAACATCCCAGGAGGTGGCGCTTTGTTTCTGTTTATACTCAGAAATAGGCAACATTTCTTCAAATAAGGGAACCTAGATTGCCTTTCAGGCAGAGCTCCTCCATGCTGAAGAGCCCAAAAAAGGCGAAATAGCTATCTATGAATGCTCTGTTTGATATTACCACCATGCATGTTCCTTGTGCGTTGATGGAATTATTTAGGTCTTAAAGAAATAATGAGTGTTTACGTCACGGTAGTACCTTGATGATGGCACTGAGGCAGCTTATGGCCGTTGATTGTAGATCAAGGACCATTTGGAACTGCAAACAGTCCCTCAAAACACTGGCGGAGTACAACAAGCTAGTTTTAGCTTGGGTACCTGCCCACCAGAACATTGAGGGAAATGAAAGAGCTGATGCCCTTGCAAAAAGAGGAGCAAACACACCCTTCACCGGACCCGTGCCCTCCTGTTGGGTATCACCTACACTGATTAGGGCAGAGGTCGGGGTTTGGGAAAAAAGGGAGAAACAATCTTACTGGATAAATACATTCGGTCAAAGACAAGCAAAGAGACTAATCGGACCTTCCAAAGAGAAGGCTCAACAAGCTCTATCGTTGTCAAAAAATGAGTTCAGGCTGCTAATCGGCCTTCTCACAGGGCATTGTCCCGTGAGATATCACCTACACAAGATCGGCAAAGAAAACTCCGACATTTGTAGGTTATGTGAATCGAGCACATACTATGCCAATGCACTGCGCTGGCGCAAACCAGACTTACTCTACTAGGTGACGCGTTATTAACGCCAGCCGACATAAGAGCGAAGTCTCCTAAGGAAGTAACCAGCTTTGCTAAGGAGGTTAGATTCCTGGGAAAAACGTAGTTTTAGTATGGTAACGCACAAAAGACCTTATTGGTTGCAGTGCAGAAGGGTAATCAACGTGCCGATCGACCACTATCTAATCTAATCTAGGTCTTAAAGAAATAATGAGTGTTCACGTCACGGTAGTACCTTGATGAAGGCGTTCTTGAAAAAATTTTGTTAGGAACCCTCCGTTAGTCGCGCACGGTCTGTGAGACCGACCAGACACTTTTTATCCTAATTTTCAGAAATTCAGGGGGCATGGCATCTCCGGCTCCGTCTATCTTTCCGTAAGGATGCGACAGAGAGTCCTTGCGAATCTCATCGTGAAACGTGCTAGTACGAAAAAAATATATCGTGACACGGTGTGGGAGACCGGCGCGACTACTCTCGTACCCTATTTTTTCATATCTTGATAGTTCGATTGTGCGGTGAGTTTCAGGTGTTTTTGTTCTGTATAACTTATAACGAGGTTAATTCATAGTTTTTTAGCCATGTGGTCGTACGAAAAAGAGCAAGTTCGACTGCAGAAATTACTAGAGGTTTTAGATGAGGAAGAGGATAAAATAGCAAATGACGAACATTCAGATATTGATCAGTCTGAAGAAAAATTTGAATATTTAGAACAACAACTTGCGAGTGATGACTCAGAGCATAATATTTCTGATGATGATGAGGAAGAAAATCAAAGTAATACACTGTCGATTTTTTGGCAAAGATAAAGTGACGCGTTGGAAAAAATTTCCCCCCACAACAAAAAAACTGCCTAGAAAATGGCCTTCATTAAGCTAAAATATGTTTGAAGAATCATTTTTATTTGATGAAAGGTGTAACTTTTTGTTATTTCTAGTCTTCAAATCCTTAGAGTTTGATTTTTTCTTTTTATGACTGAATAAAGTAAGGTGTATGAATAAAATTGATTTTTTTTGGAATTTCCCCAATATATTTGCATCAATTCGAAATATGTACCAATCTTGCATTTTCTTGTCACTCAGTTATGTTTTGAAAGACATCCATTTGAATTTTTAGGCAAAAAATCATTCCACTTAGCATTCAGAGCTCAATGAGTAAGCACGGTCTGTGAGACCGGCGCGACTACCCATGTTAAAAATTTTGACGCGACTATTCGAGGGTTAGGAATCTTCTGGACTATAGTAATATGTGAAGTCAACCCAAGATAATACTTACCTCCAAGCCCCGAAGGTTCAGCCGCCAGTGCGGCCATCGTAAAATTGAAACCGCTGGCGGCAGTGGCAAAAAGCTTGCTATCCGTCAGATAAGGCGGGCCACCTATAGGACTGTCGTGATCCTCATGGTCCCCGGCGGAACTGCCCGAGTGCGGCCCCTGAGGTAGATTCGTAGGCCCGTTGTCATTCGGCGTGGCCGTATCCCCTGAGTCGTTACTGTTATCGTCCTGATTATTTGTACTACATAAAAGTTCCATTGGTTCGGATTTGACTTTGCTGTCGTTGCACCTCTGCGGCAGAGAAGGAGATATCGGAGAGTTCTCCCTTTCTGTGCTGCTGATGCCGTTGCCTTCGAACTCCTGTGCATCGATCCTAGGTTTAGGTTGAGCGCGTTGTTCTTCATGGCGCTCGGCGAGAAGTCTGCAGGCTGAGTCTGAGGCGGAGGCTGTGTGTGTTGAGATAGGTTGAGCTCGTTATTGTTGTTATTGCCGATGATGTGTTCTGACCTGGATAATAAGATTCCTCGATTAAAATCACTTAAAGCTTTATGGTACCTATCAGTGGCGGCTCGTGGGTGAAAAAAGAGGCGAAGAGCTAAACAAGCAGAAAAATCTAGAATAACATCTTTTTTATGTAAACTCACCAAGATGATTTGAAATTAATATTATATAATTTGCCATTTTTCATTTCTTTTCTTGTAGAAATTTTCAAGTTAACAGTAGGCCCACCTTCATTTAAGATGTCCTTTTTGTCTTCGTCTTTCCAACGATGAAACGGAATTTCTAATAAACTGCACACAATGTCATTAATGGGGTTCATTCTTAATATCGAAGCCGAAGCACTTAAAGTAAACAACGGTCAGACGTTCTCACTGGAGCGACACAGTTAGAGGCGACGCGCGGACAGTAAAACATCGACGAACGTAACAGGTGCAGAGGGTTACTGGAGCTCTTCACTACAGCGAGAAAACGTAATAGAAAGCCCCGGTGACGTCACCCGTTACCATAGCAACGCAGTCTGCTTGAGCGATCGAGGTGCAAGTTCCGTGACAAACCTCTTCACTCGATGCGGCAAGCGACAAAATATTTACAATGAGTTTCGTGATTCGATAATAATCTCGATAATAAACGTCTCCTGAGTTCTGATATGGAGCTAATGAAACGATTAAATTATTGTATAAATAGTGAATAATAATTATCATCCTCAATGAACATTTTAGGTGACCCTGACCCTAGGAATTTTTAGGTGAAGAGCCACTTCAATCCCTTCACCTGAAAAGCCACCACTGGTACCTATAATTATTTTTTGACCTCGAATGAAAGTGATAAAGAAATTTGACAATCCCAGTGGAACACAATATTTAAAAATTAAAGGTGAATACACTGCGCAAAAAAATTAACGCACATTCTGAAAATCCCAATTTTGATGAAAGTTAACTCTACATTCATTTTATAACTTATTTTTATGTTCTCTCGGGAAAGTTTTGAACGAAACAAGACACATTAATGGAAGAAAAATTCAGGATACCACCGAATCTTATGTGAAAGAAAAGAAATAAACAATTTTCAAAATACTAGAATGATGATAAGTGATTTAATACTTGGTATTTCCACCCCTTGCGTTAATTACAGCTCGACAACGACGGTTCATACTCAAAATGAGTGATCTTAAAATGTTCTGATCTTATCCTTCCCAGATTTCTCTGAGTTGGATTCCTAAGTCACTAAGAGTAGCTGGATGATTTTTTGAACTTCTCAACAGGTTGTCCCAAACCTGCTCAATCGGATTGAGATCTGAACTTCTTGCTGGCCATTCCATTCGAGAGACTTCAACCTCTTCAAGGTACTCCTGAACGATGCGCGCGCGATGGTGTCCTGGCATTATCGTCCTCAAAATGAAATTTTCACCAATGTATGGGGCAAATGGCACTATATGCTCTTCAAGAATGTTCCTTATATACCTATCAGCATTCATAGCCCCATTATCAATGACCACTAGGTGTGTGCGAGCAGTCAAAGATATTCCACCCCATACCATAATTGATCTTCCCCCGAAACCAGTAGTATTCAGGAAATTGCACCGAGCAAATCTTTCATGTGGACGTCTGTATGCAAGGGAATGTCGATCACAATGGTAGAGGCAGAATCTAGACTCATCTGTGAAGAGAACTTTTTCAAATCAGCCTCTTCCCAATGGATATGCTCTCTCGCAGAATCCAAACGCGCCCTTCGATGGGCTGAGGTAAGAGCTTGGCCTCTTGCTGCGACACGAGGCCATAAATCATATTCTCTGAGGCGATCTTATGGCTGAGTGCTGATTTGCACCCCATGATTTTGCTCAAGCTGATTTTGAAGGAGGCGAGCGGTTGCAAACCATTGCCTCAACGAAGAAACACTCAAGTAACGTTCTTGAATGGCAGTTGTTACCCGTGGTCTACCCTGTCCTGGCCTTCGGACATTCATACCTGTCTCCCTGAATCGCTGCAACATTCTGGACACACTTGTATGGGAAACTCCAAACCTTTCAGCAATTCTTGTATATGTCCACCATTCTTCTCGCAAAACTACCGCTTGGGCACATTCCTCTTGGTTCAAATTGAGTGTTTGGCGATGCATAGAGATCGAATGTAGAAAATCAAACGAAAGAAAAAGTATTGATCACTAGATGATCGAGAACAACTGATTTCAGAATGGAGCCAATACATTCAAAATCTGATAATCTCATCTTTTTTATTCCTGCTGGGAAGAAACATCTGTATTGAAGAACATCTTCAGATGTAGAATAAATTTGAGATTTCCATAATGTGCGTTAATTTCTTTGCACAGTGTATTATGTTAGCTCTTGATTTCAAAAGAATATAATATACCTAGCGCGTTTGTGCTCATTCTCCGGGTCTATAGATATCCTCCTTTCCCTCCTGTGTTGCATGGCGGCACGTCTGAGTAGTTGGTTTACAGTGGCGCCGTGTGGCGGCGATGATGGTGAGGTGAAGAAGGAGTCCGATACTAACTTGTCTGTGAAATTGGGCGGGTGGCTGTTTGAGACGGGCGGCGTTTTGTGGATATCGCACCAGGCTTTGGACTTGTGCCAGCTGAAACATGTTAAACTTTGAAAATTTGGAACAAATTTAATTCTACAAATTCATATTTAACACTTTCCAATATTCCAGATAATAAGGTGCCACGATTAAAATCACGTAAACCATTTAGTTCAATTACTTTCTGACCTCGAATAAAAACGTTGAAGCAATTTGACAATACGAGTGGAACACATGTAATATTCAAAACAAAGATTTAATAACTGATTCCTCCCATAAAGTTCCTGGATTTGATCTCCCAAGGAAAATTTGAATTGTTCTTAATCGTATAAAAACAGGTCATGGTCGTTTTGATAGCATGCTTTTCAAGTAGAATTTAGTTCAGAGTCCTAGTTGCGAATGCGGAGAAGCAGAGGTGACTACAGAACATCTGAAAATAATTGTCCAATATTCTAATTTCAGGATGGCTTAAGGGCTCTACATGAAGTTACAGAGTTGTTTTCGAAGTGGGTTGTAAATTTTAAATAGATGTAATTTGTTGCATATATCAGCGTTCAGTATTCGCGGCCCAATTTTCAATCTTAAATTTCATCGCGCCCCCCTTTAGTTAGTAAAGTGGTTCTAATTCGAACCATGCAAGAACCGTTTGGGGCAGGGGAGGGTTGTTGGCGCCCCCCCTCGAATTCATTCGCGTCTCCCAAGGGGGGCGCGCCTCACAGGTTGGGAAACGCTGGCATATATAAATATTTCGGGACATATATTTATTTGACGAATTATTCACTCAAAAAATATTACCTGTTCTCGATCTTCTCCATGTTGTTGAGTGAGACCACTGACCCTAAGAACCTCCGCCGTTTTGAGGAAGGACGACAGAGACCTCTGGTGTACATTAACTTCTCCATGATATATGAATTCAACGAGGGCATGCAGGTCGGTCCATGCGACATCTTGCAGGACTATCACAGGGTGTTTACAGGGTGTTGACTGAAAAAAATGAAGGAAAACATTATCAAATGACAAAGAATAAATCGTGCCAAATGCCGAAATAATAACAATTTGAATAAATTGAGTGAAAAATATTATGCACATACAGGGTATTGAATATTAGTATTTCACAACTTAAGGGGATAAAGGACCCGCACATTTTGTATGGGAATTGGCCCCCGGTGGATTTGGCTGAAAATTTGATATGATGTTCTACTAATACTTCTGATCAAATGTCTAAACAGTCACGAAGCTGAAAAATGCATACTTCTAGGGGTTTTTAATGGTTTTTTGTATCCATTATGGCTTACGTATTATGGGAATTAGCTCCCGGTGGATTTGGCTGAAAATTTGATATGCTGTTCTACTAATCCTTCTGTTCAAATGTCTCCACAGTCGCGAAGCTGAAAAATGCATACTTCTAGGAGTTTTTAGCGATTTTTTGTATCCATTATGGCTTACGTATTACCGTTCACACAGAAATGTTTGAAAATATTTCGAATTGACAGAATCTGCTTTCATAATCACGAAATATTCTCAAACATTTCTGTGTGAACGGTAATACGTAAGCCATAATGGATACAAAAAATCGCTAAAAACTCCTAGAAGTATGTATTTTTCAGCTTCGCGACTGTGGAGACATTTGAACAGAAGGATTAGTAGAACATCATATCAAATTTTCAGCCAATCCACTGGGAGCCAATTCTCATACAAATGTGCGGGTTCCTTTACATATAATTTTAAGAAAAAAAGGCTATATAAACAAGGGTCCGCAAAAGCTTCGTTACGGACCTACGGGGAGTTGAAATTCTCCAAAAAAATTGGTTTTTTCCCCATAACTCAGTCCAAATTTGGAATGCGAGCTCTTTTCAACAGTCTCCATTATTGAACCTAATCAATATGGCTGAAATAAATTGAAGCAAATCATGAACAATGATTCAAGTTCTCCGACAGAAACTCTCTAGGAAATCGATGAGCTTAGTTTTTCTGTGTTTAGGTCTAGATTAATAGTTATTTAATCAAGTAGGTTATTAAAGACAGAGACTTATGGTCAAGAATAGTTCGAGACCATTAGTGTCTCGAATAATAACCGAGTTAATTACAAGATTTTTCCGACTATCGCAATACGAATGGTGTATGAATTCTTGATTGAAATAAATTCTCATTTTGCACAAGACTTACATTTGACATAATAAAATTTCGATGTATCTATGTTTCAGTAGAGTTCTGACATTTCTCGTAGTACTTCTGAATACTTTGTGAACGGCTGCCATCAGGATTGCACATTAAAAGGCAAATTTGAGCATTGAAATGGGTCATTAATGATCAATTTCGTACACATCAAAATCACCTTTAATTTTAAGATCGACGGAAAACTTGTTGGTGGGATAGGTTTATCATAGTATTAGAAAATACACTGCTCAACAATTGATAGGGATCACTTACTTGTTCTAAATTTATTTCTGAAATATTCGCTCCAAGATTATAAATTTAGTCAGATATCCGAGTATTTTCAGTTGATAATATGGTTCATTTGAGAAAATAATGAAAACATGGAAAGTTGGAGAGAAAAAAGACTTTATTAGGAACACTCAAAATTCTGTGTTTGAATAACATAAAATTTTTATGATTAAACCACAAGAAGGCTGAAGTTTCGGTTAAGCTAGTACCTAGTTGGTCCCCCACGAGCTCGTCTCAAGCATTCTACCCTACGAGGCATACTTTCGATCAAACGATTTATAAAATTTTGGGGCAAATTCGTGGCTTTTCTAAAAGTTACTAATTTTGAGTGTTTTACTTGACGATGGCTTGCGAATGCTGGCAGAAACTTTGAATATAGAAGAAGCAAAAGTGATGGATTTAGCTCAAATATTTCAAATACTGATATATGATGTACCTAATATTTTTGTATTGTAGAGTATGAAATCAATATTTTATTATTGAAAATAATGATCGATTTTTGGCTACGAACAGAATCTGAATTTTGGATTCGAATTTTCATGAGAAATGTTATTTCTTATGACAAGAATTAATTACTATCGAAGAAGGTCTTCAAGTATAATTTGACGATCCTTCTTCCTTACGATGAACATAAATACATCAGGGGAACTTTGAAAGTGCAGGTCATTCAATACAATAATTCGACTAATTCTACTCGCTGGTTTCAATTTTGAAAATGAAAATAAATTCTCATCATAGTATTAACATTTACTTTTATTCAGAAAAAGAATATCTGTAGATATAGTATACAGGGTGTTTCCTAAACATGCGGCAAAAATTCAGGGGGTTGTTCCTTGGACTATTTTAAGCATGTTTTGTCCTTTGATGATTTTTGAAAAACCTTTTTGTTTCGAAGATACAGGGCGAACAACATTTTTCGTATTTTTTTAAATTAATAATAGTTTAAATAAAAATGCGTACCGCACTGTGTTTACTAAGTAGGTACAATTTATTTTTAAATTTGTTAAACAACATTCCAATTACTAAAATGGCCAGTTTTTGACTTAAATTGATAAGTTCAGATGGTAAAGGAATACAGATTAAACACGGTTTTCATTTGAATTAGTTTTTTTGGCTAGAGGTCGTCATTTTCAACAGTTTTTGTAGGTTAAGTTAAATTTTCTTGTAATTTTTCATAATAAATGTTATTATCTAAATTTTGTTTCCCCTGTATCTTCGAAACAAAGAGGTTTTTCAAAAATCATCAAAGGACAAAATACTCTTAGAATAGTCCAAGGAACAATCCCCTGAATTGTTGCCGCATGTTTAGGAAACACCCTGTATAATGTATATCGAATTTGCTGACTAGCAAATATCGACGATTTTGGTGGCATTGTATTCATTGAGCCTCCCTGAACAACATTATTAGTACCAACAGGTAGCGGTCTGTCTTAGTTTGGAAAATATGGGTCCCCAAAGTTTCAAAATGTTCCACCGCTTTTTTCCACTATAAAACAACAAATTCACTGCTCCAATTTAATCTATAAATCACCTTCGAACTTTCAAATAACTATTCGATTAGATTAATTCAAGGTATATTCAATAATTAATGCAGAAACATCGAAATTCTACAGGTATCACATAACCACAAATTCTAAGAAAATCCTGCCGTTCTTCATAGTAAGTTTGGCACCATTGCTCCGTCCTTCGGCGAGTGACATATCAAATGATGGCGGGATTTACGGGAAGGCATCATATCATATTCGCGCGAATGAATTTGCGGCAGTGCCAAATCTACCATTAAAAACTGCGGGCTTTTCTTAGAATTTTGGGATATTGGTGCTTCTAGAATTTCGATGTGTCTGCATTAATTATTGAATATATCTGAAATGAAACTAATCGAATAATTATTTGAATTTGTTGAAGAGTAACGTCCATGATGATAAATATTGAATGAACCATGATGATAAATATTGAATGAACCAGAATTGACTTTCAACGAGAAATGAACGAAATAAATATTATGACGATATTTTGATTGAAACGAATATCAAGCCTTGAAAAAGAATCACAAAAGATTCGAAACGTCGGCAAAGTATTTAATAAATCAAAATAAAACCTAGTCCAAAATTCCTGTCAACAATTCATTCAATAGTTATTTGAATGTTCGAAGGTGATTTATAGACTAAATTAGAGCAGAGAATTTGTGTTTTTATACTGAAAAAAGCGACGTGAAAATGGAACATTTTTGGAAATTTGGGAGTACATATTTTCTTAACTAAGACAAACCGCCACCTGTTGGTTTCACTAATGTTGTTCAGGAAGACCTAATGAAAACAATGACAGCAAAATCTGATGGATATCTGTTGGTCACAGAAATTCAAATATTTACCACGCTGAAACATCCAGAAAACGACTCCAAAATTTTTCGGAGTTCATTAAGAGTTTGACTTGAAAAGTTTAGTTAATAGATTGAGACCAATAGTTCCTAGGATCGATATCCCAATATGAATAAACGTTTCTGACCTCACGTAAGTGCGTTCTTCCATTTTTTTATTTCAAAGTGGTTAAATATTCGTTAAAATTATCAATATAGACTCAGACGTCCTATCTCAATAGGACATAATATGAGAACAGTTTCGTACTGACCGACCGAGGACCAGGACCAGATTAGATAAAATATAAAAATCCTAATAGAGAATTTCATAACAGACGATTAGTGTTTTACTGGACTTATTCTGTTATCGCAAAAGAGGAGAGCCTATGCCAATAAAATCAATGCCAGCGACGGCAAATATTCATGAGAATTTCGAATTTTTTCGACCAGATGCTATTCACCTGAGTGTCTGTATTTTTAATGCTAAAAGATGAAAATGTTTGGGACATTACCATTGCAGTTAGTAATCCCTATTTATTTTATCAACCAATTTGTTTAGATAAAAATTATACTGATGAATAGGATTGCATCAGAGAATGGCACTCATTTTGGCATTCTTTTCTATATTTGTGCAAGTATTCACTGGGTATTCTTAAAAATTAACTGGTATCTCTGATATTGCACGATAAAAACTCTACCTCACGTCTTGAAAAAAACTTTAAAAACAAAAATTCATATGTCCGTTATTATTTTCTCAATATGAACAAGACTGCAACATTTTTAGGTCTGTATGATGTTGTTTACAGTAAAAATTGGTCTGGTTTCTGTAAATGACTTTAACGCTATAGGATATTGACCCAGAAGAGACTTGTATAATTGTTATTATATGACTCATGAAGTCAATAGTTCTAGAAAAATTATTAATATAATTTTCAATTCTTTCGATAACATTTGATTCTACTATTACGTCTTGAATGCGAATTATGGATCAGGAATTATTAGAATAATATTTTTGGAATTTTTGAGTGAAAGCAGTAAAATCCTTACTTATTCAAAGAGAACAAAGGAGTGAATTTTTGTATCCCTGATTTTATAGATGCAATACATGCACAGCTCGAATGAAAGCGAAGTTGAATATTATTCTGCATAGCCATAAGTATAAGGTATCTGTAACAAATGCGAGGGACTTAGGGAGATGATTTCTCGATGGAAATGGTCCGGGGTAGTTCATATCATTTTTTTTTCGAAATCGACTTCCCTTCCAAGATACAGCCTTTGGAAGACGAGGACAAGTTGACAGTTCTTAATTTTTTAAGGATTCCTAAAAAACATGAAGCCATAAAACTATGCATAATATAATCCATTTAGTAGATGTTACTCACACAATTTTTTTGCGGGTTGAAAATAACAACCCCTTATGTTTTTCCTTCAAAAATTGTTTTCGTGGGATAGATTTTCGAAAAATAAAATTTGCTTATAGTTTCCCATTCAATTCTTGAGAAAAAAAAACACTTACAAAATTTCGATACAGTCGATACTTTTCCCGGAAAAAATAAAAACTTACAAGCAGTTATTTTAAATGTTCATTCCATTTCATCGTATATTCCATAGAATTAATATTCTAAAAAATAAATTATGCTCAGAATTGGTTTTGAAAGAAGAAAAAAGATTTTCTACAATTTTCAGTTTAATAAAAATAAGATTTTATTTTTTCCCAGAAAAGTATCGACTGTATCGAAATTTTGTTGGAGACTTTTCTTCTCCAGAATTGAATGGAAAACCATAAGAGGATTTTATATTTCGAAAATCTTTTCCACGAAAACAATTTTCGAAGGAAAATCATAGGAGGTTTTATTTTCAACCCCTAATAATATAAAGTTATTATGAGATCTAAAAAATTTGTGTGACTAACATCTACTTAGTGCTTAGTTTTATGACTCAGTGTTTTTAAGAAGCCGTAAAAAATTGAAAACTGTCAACTCGTCATCGCCCTCCAAAAATTGTATCTCGGAAGGAGGGTCCATTTCGAAACAAATTCATATGAACTACCCCTGCTTATTTTCATCGAGGAATCATCTCCCAAAGTCCCTCACATTTGCTTACAGACACCTTGTATATTTACCCCGATTTTTCTATTGAAATGAAGATTTAAAAGTTATTTAAAGGTTGAGTAGGTACAGATTATTCATTTTGGTTTATACCTACACCCACACGTCTACTTTTAACTGATACTTTTTACGTATTTACCTGTGCTATCATTGAGTTCGAGAGTATTATCGCAAAATAATTTTGAGGTATCTGAAGTAGAATATAATTTTTCTAATGATCATTGCACAACATTTTTTTCTCAACTGATAAGGACAGGAAATACATAACCTTCCTAATATATTGTGAGAATTCTAGCAGATTTGAAAAAAAAATTCGAAAAGTATCTTATCAAGGATCTGAAAAGATATTTGAGGTGGGTAGTAGCTGAATACTCAACGTAAAAGTACTAATATTCTGCTGAGACTACAGCTCAGATGGATAAATGTTTTTAGATTCCAAGTGTTAGCCATACGATGAATAAGCACTATCTCTAATTAACAATAATTGAATTCAACTGAAGAAAAACTTCGAACAGTTGAGAAGAAAGTAGTGTCGAGGTCATTAAAAGTTCATTTTTAATCTTGGAAGTTAGAAGCAATGCAAATATTTTCACAGGACTTTATCGAAATACAATGTTTATCTCAGCTGCAACTTGATATCTTATCAAATTTCCAAAAAATGAGCGAATAATTTAACAAGCGTTAAAATTCCTGAGCTATATTGAACATTGTTTTTTTTATGCTGAGAACAACCTGAATATGATCTCGCCCACAAGATTTTTCCCAGATTGAATACGATTTCTGAAATGAGTCAAAATAGTGCGGCGTAAAGTTAGAAGGTTTTGCACGCTACTTCATATTGGGGAAACGATAACTCATTCGAAATTGAATAACTCAGAACTATCGATCTCATTTCAACAAAAAACTGCAAAGGGTGAAGCAGTAAAAGGGTAAAAAGTTTCAAGATTATTATTTCCATTCGAAATTTTTGTTCAAGCAGTAACAATACGATTCTCGGGGAATTTTCATGAGAATTACGTAGGTAAAAATAAAATACTCATTAAATTAACAGTTTTTGTTAGATACCACCATTTATACTTCACGAAGTCAGTAAATAGATCGACTTTTCTAAGAAAGTAGAATTCAATCAAATGGAACAACCCATGATATCGAGCATTTTTTTTTCCTAGGTACTCACTACCATTTATTCTTCACGAATTTACTGACTATTCTTCTTGAGAAGAAGAAGTAAGCGATGATATGAAGTTTAAGTTTTCATCAGTGTTTCTCAGCATTGATTAATGGCGAGGGTGAAGAAATAATAAAATTTCTGTATATATTTTTCGTGGAATTTCCATTGAAACCTTCACAAAGGCTACATTTTCTAAATAAAGCATGAAATGGGAAATTCTCAAGAAACTATCTCACACAAAAGCGCGTGATTAATATCGCAGAACCTTTGGAATGTTTCCAAGCGAGGTGGGCCGAAATGAGAATGCACATAGCAAAGTTTTGGCATCTAGTTGATTCTCATTCTCACCTGCAGCAAGATCATCAACATAGAAACTTCCAACCGTCCGGTCCCAAGAAAATATCAGAAAAATAATGAAAAATTTCAAGTGACAATATGTCCGGAACCACTGTATACCGATTTTCTCCGTTATAAGCAAGACTATGATGAATATACAAAGGTTACAAAGGCATACATAGAAGGCTCTAGTTTCTTTTTTCTTCGAAGCTTGAACTTATTGATGAAAAATTCCCGGTACCTATATGTATTTGATGACCTTCGATTCTTGATTTAAAAATTTCGAAACGGTGAAGACATTGAAGCTATAAATTTATAATTCGGTAAAGTGTTGATATATTCCAGTCAAGTTCATTGAAGCTCACAATAAGTTTTAAAATGGCAGAATATCACTAATTTCAAATTTCATTTCAAATTTCACCAAGAATTTTATGCAATAACAATAAAAAACTTGCGGAATTTTTATGAGATGAAGCAGTTTTTCTTAGGTAGCAACATTCATACTTCACGTATATAAATATACAGGGTGTTCCTAATTGAACGTACAAACGAAAAGGGGAGATTCCTTAAGTGAGTTTAAGAAAAAAAAGTCCCATAAACATGGGGTCGCGAACGTTTCGTTCTCGAGATGCAGGGTGTTAAAGTTTCAATCAAAAACATGTGTTGATTATACGAGTTTATCGAATCTTTATGAATCATCGCTACAGATCAGGAAAATTTCCATAAAAACTGACACTGAATTCATTCACCACAGCTCACAAAGTGGCCTTCCCAACATAATTTGGATTTTCACGAGGATTTCGAGAGAATCGTTCAAAATTTTTTTTCTCGAAATCGTTGGTAGATAGGTACGACAAAACTACAAGAGATCGAAAAGTTTAGTATAGGAACAAGCTTTTTTTTACATTTTTTCAAATTGACAGTTGCTCACCAAAAATAAGTTCTGCAGAAGAACAGGTAGCAGTGTTCCAGAAAAAATATCACCCTGTAGATCTTCTATCGAAATTGCCATGTCACGTGGTGAGAACTCTCGAATGTAATATCTATGCCAAATTTCAGTTGAATATCTTGTGAAGTGTAGATACTATGAGAAAAAAACTTGAAAAAAATTCAAACTTTAACACTCTGTATCTCGAAAACGAAACGTTTGCGACCCCATGTTTATGATATCGAGCAGTTTTGTTAGGTTATTCTTCACGATTTTACTGAATATTTTTCTGGAGAAAGTAAGCGATAAAATGAAGGGTGAGTTTTCATCAGTGTTTCTCATCAGTGATCAATGGCGAGGATGAAAAAATGATAAAACTTCTGTATATATTTTTCGTGGGATATATCGAATCTTTCACAAAGGCTGATCTTACTAAATAACGCATGAAATGGGATTATTCTCAAGAAACTATCTAACACAAAAGCTCGAATAACCTCGCAAATCTTTTGGAATGTTTCCAAGCGAGGTGGGCCGAAATCAGAATGCACATCGCAAAGTTTTGGCAACTAGTCGATTCTCGCCTAAAGTGCAGCAGCGTGAGATCATCAACATAGAAACCTCCAAATTTACTGGCGAAAGTGTGTTGACCCCCTGTCCGGTCCCAAGGATACGACCGTGTACACACGAATAGTCGGTATTTGCATCGCTATAACCGAAATATATTGCAGCGGCTCATTTTATTTTTGTGGCGTATGTGCAAAAACAATAATGGTTGCTGGGTTGCTGCGCTGCCTGCCTTAAATATCAAACGAAAAACAAACACTTAGTAATGGTCTGAATAAATATAAATGCAGGAGTTGATAAACTGTCGAGCCATCCGCTGACATCATTTGCATGGAGCGTTGAATGAAATCGCAATAGGTAGGAGCGGATATGCGGGCAGAACGCTTGCACTTATCTGCACTTCTGAGAATCTTTCCAGTCCGTACAAAAAATAATTCAAAAAGTCTCAGATAATTTTCAGTATGTACTTAAGAATCTGAAAAATTTCGTCGGTTTACTGCCAAAAACAAGATATAGTAGAGACTCGATAATCCGGATCAATTAATGCAAGGGATGATCCGGATTAATGAGGAATCCGGAATACCGCGTCTTACAATTTAGTAAAGATGCAATTTAAAAAAACGGTTGAAATAAATATAGGCTTTATTATCGAAATCATAAAAAAATATATTATTTGGAATAATTAGATATTTTACGTTTTCTATTGTAAGGGAAAAAGAATGCTGAACAATAGCTTTCTCCTGTATATCTTTCAGAAGCAGAATATCAGTAATTGCCATGAGCTATGGGATAAACAGACTCCATCGAATTGATCTATGCTCTAAATGCATTTGCTAACATTATCCCCGTCTTCGAGGATCGAAAAAACATGTGCTAAAAGGCATTTCGGTATTTCAGTTTTGTTAATTTAATATCATTATGATCCATATGCTGTATCAAAGCTGTATGGTTTGGAGGTAAAAACATTCCATTCCATTTCACTAATTAATTATTCTTGTTTGACTTCTTTTGTCTTATACCATGTGCACTATTATATACCAAAAGAACGCCCGATCGTAGTCATATAAATTGAGTTACGACAAGTTAGAACCGTAAACCACGTATGCAACGATCGGAAATTCGGATTATTGAGTCTTGCAATCCGGATTATAAGGACATAATACAATCTTGACGTCCATCCGGTCTAGTGAATATCAGGATTATCGTTCTCCGGATTATCGAGTCTCTACTGTAAGTACATTTTTACCGTTTTTTTTGCGTTAAGTGCATTTTCCCAACCATATTCGATATATGTAGTGTAGAACAGCCAAACGGAATAATTCGATAACGAATAAATGAAAGCGTGTTGGGAAAAACGCTTGGACCCGATACCAACTTTCTGATTTCAAATACAACCCCTGTATATTACTAGTTTTTTGGATTCTTCAGAAGATTCTAGACCATTCATGTACAATGTCCCATACCACTCATCAACTGTTTCGGAAATATTAAGTGTTTCAGATGTATTACAAAAATTTACATGAATAAAAAAAATATTTTATTTCACAAATAATGTAAAAAAACATTAATTTCAATGTAGGATATGGTCCTTGTTTTTTTATATTATTTGTGAAATAAAATAATTCTTGTAATACATCTGAAAACACTTTATATTTCCGAAACAGTTGATGATAGGTATGAGAGATTGTATATTAATTATTTCTAGACGTTTCTCCAGAATTAAAAAACTAATAATATACAGGGGGTTGTATTTAAACTAAGAAAGTTGGTTTCCACCACTTTCACATGACACCCTATATAATTATTAAAGAAGAAAATACCAAATCGACGTGTCCAAGCGAGTTTTCCAACAAGCACTCATTTATTCGTTATCGAATTCATTCCATTGGCGGTGCCACACTGTATAAATGTAATGCATAAACCAGATAACTGTTGTACAACGGAAAAGTGCTAAATCTTGAAGGCTTGTTTTGGAAATAATTCATTTTGCTGAAAACTGAACAGCCCAAATAAGTTGTAAGCCGGCGATTTCTTGAGTAAATTTTCACGAACAACTAAACAAGGCAGGTCATACTTGAAGAAAATTTAGGAGACCACTATTTTTGTGCCTTCGTTCTACTTGAACGAGTGCTATATCGTTTTGCCCAAATGTCTGTAATTTTCGAATTTTGAGCCGAAAATGGTCTCAAACGATAGGGTTTGATCTGATGACGAATACGTGATCAAATTCAATTCTGTCCGTGGGGCCATCGGTCCGTAAGCACGATACGGTTCCCAAATCCCTCGGTTGATTAAGTTAACCAGCTAAATCGTACAGGGTGTTCCAAAATGACCATTCAAAATTTTTCAAATATCTAAGACAAAACGAAAACAATAAGAAATTAAATTATGCGGTCACATGAATGATGCTCATAATAATCTTCATGCAAAATTTGGTGGCCATAGTATTAACAGACCCTTAGACAATTGAATTGGAATATTGAAAAAAATAATCTCTATATTTCAATAGCAAGATATCCGGTTCGAGTGAAATTTGTTTCGTGAATGAAGATTGAAATACTGAATGTTCGTGTGAAATTTCAAGGGAATCGCATCATCAAACTCATAGAATTATTTTTTTTAATTATTAATTTTTACATCTTTCAGTTTTTGAATAATTTCCAGAATATAATTCCGAACTAAGCTGAGATTTTGCATTTTCATACTTGCATGAAGTCCTTTAGAAAACTGCGATAATAGCATTATTGCTCCACCAATGAACTAGCGCTCACAGCACCTGTTCTAGTCTTTAGTTCATTCCGCCCGGAAGTTTTTAGGTACAGACAGATTCAAAAGTTGAAATTTGTAGACATTTCGCAACCCTATGGCACTCTGTTTTCTTAGGCATAAGCCGGCAATGTCTGTTATATCGAATGTTGATGACATCAGAATTGGTGATAATTAGACTTTGAAACAGATATCCTAAAAAATTGACCTCACAAACAGTCAATAAGATATAGATTGGATTTCACCACCAAAGTCATCAGTTATACTCGATTTATCTCTTGAACTCAAGAATATATTTACTTATGATACCAAAGAAACAAGAACGTTAAATTAGGAGAAAAACATAAACTCCATTATTTTTATTTTTTTTAACTTCACATAATAATTCAGCCAAATTTTCCGAAGGTCGTTTATTCCAATATAGTTGGATACTTCAACACGATATCACCTCTAATTTTGTACCATTAAAGAGATATTCAAATTATTTAATAACCATCTGTTCATTACATCAGCAACTAATCTTATCAGAATAATTGTTCTTTAAGAATCCAGAAAACTGTTTATAGCAAGCGTGCACTCAATTATTTTAAATACAGTGGAGACTCGATAATCCGGATATTTACTAGTCCGGATTGACGTCAAGATTGTATTATGTCCTTATAATCCGGATTGCAAGACTCAATAATCCGAATTTCCGATCGTTGCATACGTGGTTTACGGTTCTAACTTGTCGTAACTCAATTTCTATGACGACGATCGGGCGTTCTTTGGTATATAATAGTGCACAATGGTATAAGACAAAAAGTCAGACAAGAATAATTAATTAGTGAAATGGAATGTTTCTACCTCCAAACCATACAGCTTTGATACAGCATATGGATCATAACGATATTAAACAAACAGAACTGAAAACCGAAAAGGCCTTTTAGCACATATTTTTTTTGATCCTCGAAGACGGGGATAATGTTAGCAAATGCATTAGTAGAGCATAGATCAATTCGTGCAGTCTGTTTATTCCATAACTCATGGCAATTACTGATATTCATCTTCTGAAAGATATTACAGAGAAAGCTATTGTTCAGCATTCTTTTTCCCTTACAGTAGAAAACGTAAAATATCTAATTATTCCAAATAATATATTTGGTTTTATGATTTCTATAATAAAGCCTATATTTATTTCAACCATTTTTTTAAATTGCATCTTTACTAAATTGAAAGACGCGGTAATTCCGGATTCCTCATTAATCCAGATCATCCCTTGCATTAATTAATCCGGATTATCGAGTTTCTACTGTAGTTCAATTCTCTCTGTCCAAAATAGGTTAATATATAAAATATCATTCACATTTTTTCAAATTGAAATGATAATAATAATTTTAAAATTTTTTAATTATTTGGTCCCATTTCAAATATTCCGATGCTTCATAAACTCAAGAAAATAAGAAAATTTGTTTTTCGCTCCACTTCTCATAATTTTTAAATGATCGTATCTTCTGTTTTTCGAACATAATTTTCATAAAACTTTCAGAAAAAGTTTTCTCTACGTAAGCATGTCTCCTCCCCTAACACGATGGTTCATTCCACCTAATGATACGTAGATATGAAACATTTCTGCTTCCTTCGTTTGTATGGCTTTCCACATGGAATATGTTTTTCAGTACATTATATCGTCCATTAACGGACAGATGGCGCTAGGAGGTTTGCGGAAAACTAGCGGAAAACTTTAGAACCTCGTCAACAAGTGGTTCACCTGAGCGGCGCCAAAACTTGAAATGCTATTCTTTATGAATTCATTTTCTTCATTATCACTGCAAACGTGAGTTTTCTTCATTAATAAAAATTATAAATCATAAGTTGTCCTATATACAGGGTGTCCGATAAACCTTGTACAATATTGAAACTGTGATAGACCAGGTCATGACTGTTCAGAATATCATAATTTCACCTCAGTAAAAAAAATCACCATTTTCGAGATAATGGGCATTTTCTAAATATCTAGAAAATCGCCACCTCACCTTCGTTGTTTGATTTCTTGAAAAATGTATCAAGTTCTGAAAACTGTTTTGTACGTCTGAAAACATCACTCATCATTAATCTTCAGCAACAAAGATATTTGAATTAGTCTTAATTTGTAGACATAGCACTCAAAAAAACGGAGGTGAGGTAGTGATTTTCTAGATATTTGGAAAATACCCATTATCTCGAAAATGGTGATATTTTTACTGAGGTGAAATTCTGATATTCTGAACAGTCATGACCTGGTCTATCACCAGTTTCAAATATTGTACAAGGTTTACCGGACACCCTATATACAGGGTGTTTCCTAAACATGCGGCCAAAATTCAGGGGATTGTTCCTTGGACTATTCTAAGAATATTTTGTCCTTTGATAATTTTTGAAGAAACCTCTTTGTTTCGAAGATACAGGGGAAAAACAAATTTTAGATAATAACATTTTATTATGAAAAATTACATGAAAAATTTAACTTAACCTACAAAAACTGTTGAAAATGACCACATCTATCCAAAAAAACGAATTCAAATGAAAACCGTGTTTAATCTGTATTCCTTTACCATCTGAACTTATCAATTTTAAGTAAAAAAACTGGCCGTTTTTAGTAATTGGAATGTTGTTAAACAAATTTAAAAATAATTGTACCTACTTAGTAAACACAGTGCGGTACGCATTTTTATTCAATCTATTATTAATTTTAAAAATATGAAAAATGTTGTTCGCCCTGTATCTTCGAAACAAAGAGGTTTTTTAAAAATCATCAAAGGACCAAACATGCTTAAAATAGTCCAAGGAACAACCCCCTGAATTTTTGCCGCATGTTTAGGAAACACCCTGTAATACTAGACTTATTGTTATCTGAACTACTTCATGAATTTTAAATCCATACAAAAAATCTTTATGTTTGGGTCAATTACCTATTATGGTGGAAAAGATTTATATGTATTTAAGTGTGAAAGAAAATTTTATATATCACAATGTTATTCACTAGCTGTAGTATTATTCAAAAAAAGATTGAAGGAAAATACTAAAATTCCAATTCAACGTTACTTTTATTTGCTGAATCCTTCAACTCAAAACAGTCGAGAGCATTTTTATTCAAAAGATTCAGAATTATCTCTGTTATCATTTCAATACTTTATAAAAGTATATCATTGTACATTTATTAAATGACAGAAACTTTATGGCTAGAAAAATCAGCGAAAACAAGAATTTCCCTTTGAGTTTTCTTGATACCAGGCAAATGAAGAACTCCACAAAGTTCAAAATTCTGTGTTGACAAATTTCAATAAGTTATTCCAAAAAAATCAGTTCAAGTGGAAAAAAGGAAATTTGAGAATTGAGTATACCTGAAGATACAAGATATAATTAAATTTGGAAACTTACTTGAATTCAAATCATGATTGTGTCTGTTCAAGAACACCCTTTTCGAGCAATTAAATGGTTTTGTTTTTCATATATTTACCATGAAATTTTTTAGCGTATTTTGTTATTTTTCTTTCAATATTTCTGCTTACCTTAAGTAATTCTCTGGAAATATGGACTACAGGCTGACAAAACTACTCGATGAGCCTTCAAACTCTTCCATCACAGGCCAGTGTGACATCTACAAAATCTCGTCATCTCGGAGATTTTCGAATGCTGATGTTATGCTGCTTTGATAATTGTTCCAACGCAGACAAAAGTGCTGTGTATCTACCATTGTAGGAAATATTCACCTGCAAGTAGGTAAAAACTAATTTCAAAGACGTAAATAGAACAAGCGATAACAGCAAAGAAACAACATTTCTAGAATTTATTGTTGTCGAAAACATCGAATAAATAGGCCAATTAATTTGTTTAATCAGCAGGCATTTTTTTTACATTTGAGGTTAGGACGGAAAACTCCCGAATTCGCAATAGAAACGAGTTCTATTTGGGAATTTGAAAAACAACTCACGTCGAAACTAATAGAATTCCATCCTGATAGATAACTTGGCGAATAATTGTTTATAACATTGTAGAGATAAGTTCTATTTTTATGGCGAAATGTAAAACAAACGTTCAAACTACATATCTCAATATTTTCACGTCCTGCAGAAAAAAAAATAGATTCCCTCGATATCAGTCTATTGGATTATAGATTTCTGTATAGTTCCGCGAGGACACGATAGCGCCTTCCGAGAAATTATGAAAAATATTCGATTGGATAGTGGGAGTTGGTGGGGAGAACGAGAGTAGGACCTGCAAAAATAGCACACTGAAGGAAAGGAAATGATGCGCCAAGAGTCTTCCTGCAGCGACTTCACACGGGCAATCATGTTTTGCAGGAGCGGAAATCGTAAAGGAATAGCAGGAGAAATAGAGCTAAGGTAGGAGATTCAAATTGAGAAATTTCGAACAGTAAATCCGTTATGTTGTGTCCGTATTCAAATTTTGAATGATACGTCGATTATTTTTGAAAAGGAGTGCAGAAAACGTGAAGGAATAAAAGGAGTATTTGAATTGAGGTAGGAGATTTGAATTGAAAAGTTTGAGGAGTAAAATCCGTTATTGTTGTGAACGTATTCAAATGATTTTCCAATACATTTTTGAGATTAAAAATGTGAAAAATTAGAATTGTTACCTGGGGAGCATATGTTCAGTCATTTATTCTTGTGTCTGACAA
>JACDNR010000718.1:0-33697 GCA_013421045.1 Propylea japonica
GATATAACCGATTTTGTGGAATAACGATTCTCATCAGAAGAGCAACTACAAAGTGAAAAAATTATTAGAAAATTCAAATATTAATCATTTACCGAATACATTGTTATCGACTGAGGTTATATCGATATGATATTTAATATGGCCTAAAGATCTCGAAATTTCAGTGACCAAATATTCATATCAAACACCCAATGTACACTAGGGTAACACAGATAACGTTTCTCCTAAGATGTCTAATTAGACATCTGAGTTTCTCCTACTATATACAAAATTTGCATGAACGCACCACTTCATCTATGATTTTGCTAGAAACAAATGTCTGGCGATTTTACAAACTCTAGGTGGACACATAGTAACAACCAAATCTTTGAACTTTCTATGGAAACTCTCGTAATGCTTAAACATATGGTCGGAAGGTTTTCACACCACTGTGTCAATATATCCATTGAGGTATATATATTCTTTTGAAATCAAAAGCCAACGAAATACAATACAAAAACAAAAAATAAAATCCCTAACTGAGCTTAGTGCAAAACGAGGTACCATACCATTTTTTCGTATGATACAGAGCACAGGGAAAAACTTCAGTAAAAAAATCCTGTCACCGTTTTTTTACAAAAATAAAACTTTAAAATTATTTGAATACTGAAGGATTTCTTCTTATTGAGTCCAACAAGATAATAATGATAATATTTATAATAATCATCTCTAAAATGCCTCCGAAATTCTGAATCTGAAACAAAAATCGAAGCAGAAAAAGGAACCGAAAAATAAAATGATCGATTTAAAATTAACAACCCAATTTAAAAACGATTCGGTTATTTCATGTACAGCTCTCAAGCCATCCTGAAATTCATTATGGAACAATTAGCTTTACACCGCGACTTCGTCCTCATAAGTTTTTTTGCTTTCTCCCGGCTGTAAGTCCCCCTGCAACAATGTCCCACTATCGTGTTCCAGTCCTCATCTTCACATCAAAATTTATTCAAAAGCAACCTAAGCTACATAATGGATAGCTCCGAAGTTTCCTTAGTAAATATTAAAAGTAAATAATGTAAATCGTTCAAAATACTACTAAGCTACCTACCTGCCAACCCCCGATGTTAGACAGTGTGACATCCGCAACATCGTCTGCGTATAAAGTACTAACTTAATTGTAATGTAATGTAATGATTGATTACTGAGCTTAAAGTTCGTATAGATGTCTATCTAATTACCTCCTCAAGTTTAAAACGAGGCTAGTTATGTAGTACTATATTAATTATGTGGTGTAGGTAATTAGATTTTATCTGTGTGTAATGTAACAGTCAGTTGAATGAAAAATCGTATACAATCAGATCAATAGTTTGGCGTTGTAGATAGGTAGCTGTGTATAGGTTTCTGTGGGAGTGAGATATTTTTTCCGAAGTAAATAGTAGTCTGAATTTTGGTACCTTCCTACCCTATAAGTTAAGTAGTGTGATGGAATGTTGGTAAGTTTCGATCTCGGTTTCGATCCAAGTAAAAACTGTTAAATAAAAAATCAAAAATCAAAATCAAATCAAATCGAAATTTTATCATGAATTTCCTAAATTATGGCGCCTACCGACCCTCTAAGTTAGAGAAGTGATCAAATACTAACTTGAAGTCTTAGTAACACACTCAGTTGAAAAAAACATCAAAATCATTTCAGTAGCTATGGGTCATGCGCTTCTTGACACGATCACGCTAGATTTCTGCGGGAATGAGGTACTTTGCCGTCGTAAAAAGTAGCCTGTGTGTGTGCCTAGGATCCTATCTTCATATTAACCAAGTCTTATAAAATCCGTTCAGACGTTAAGGCGTGAAGGAGGTAAACTTTTAAAACAAATGATTAAAAATCACTAACTTAATTAGTTTTCTTCCTACTGCCTACGCCTTAAGTACGATAGCATGAATATTAATAGCCCATATCCTTTTCTAGGTTACTATCTATCACCTAACTAAATTTCATCAAAATCCGTTCAGCAGTTTAGGCATGATAGAGCAAAACTCCCAGCAAAAACCATAAAAATCACCAACTCAATTCAGTTTTCTGCCTACTTCCTACCCTCTAATTACGATGACGTGATCATTTTGATCTTATTTCCCTTTTTAAGTAACCATCTATTACCTTACTAAATTTCATCAACGATGACGTTATTATTTATAGCCCATGACCATTTCTAGTTATCATCTATCACCATACCAAATTTCATGAAAATCTGTTCAGCCGTTTAGGCGTGAAAGAGTAACAGACGGACAGACAGACAGACAGAGTTACTTTCGCATTTATAATATTAGTATGGATTATTTATCAGATATTCAATTGCCTCCTCTGCTTCTCCGCATTTGCAACTAGGACTCTCAACTGAAATCCATTTGGAAGCATACTATTGCAAAGCAAATGGCCTGTTCTTATACGATTAAGAACAGTCCAAATTCTGGAAGATCAAATCCGGAACTTTATTCGAGGGTATTCAGGTATTGAATCTTTGTTCTGAATTGAGGTAACTACATATGACGTGTCTCCTAATCTATATACAGAAATTTGCATGAACGCCAACCTTCTGCGGCGCACCACTTCGTCCATGATTTTTCCAGAAACGAAAGTGTTTGTAAATGAAATTCCCTAACGATCAGTCGATTGGGAAAACTTTCGGGCCGTCGTATCCTGCCAGCGAGTTTCTCAGGGAATACTGCCTACCCGGGCATTCGCACAATTAAGTACCGGTCGTAACTTTTTGGGTCCGTTGTGGAATGGATAAAATGGAAGGGCAAATCGGGCATAAAAAGTTTATATTTGAGACCCGTCGACCCATTCGTTATATGGTCCTTTTCCTCGTATTGTCGCTGAGGAAGGACATTCTTGTGGAAGTGTGGTTGGCTGTCGTGGGATAGGGTTGAATTTCGAAATTGAGATGTCTGTCTGAGCATTGAAATGTTGTTTTGATTCCTCTACTCAAGGATTCGGCCAGAATTCGCCAGTTGTAGTCAGCAAAACACTTAAAAACTTACAACCTTCAAAAAGCACTTTCGTCACTGTCCGAAAATGTTTCGACATATTTCATAGACCAATCAATGACTTCGACCTATTTTTGATTTGATATTGACCAACAGTTCATTTGATATTTTCAAGCGGTATCAAAATATTGGAGCCCCGATGCTTATGGGATTGACAGATGGATTTGAAGGAACTATTTTTTAGATCATTGTCATGACTTTTAATGACTTTTAGTGAATTGTTTCTGAAGATTTTGATCTTCTCTTATGTGATTTATACTCCTGAAGATGAGCTGAATTAGCTCGAAACATGTAGAGTAATAATTAAAGTCGTACAATTATTTAAATCCGGAATAGTGTTTTCTTTTCATATCATGGATCGCCCAGATATAAAGACATTAAATTCTGAATTAACAGATGGTTGACCGATGGAATTTTCGGTATTAGACATGGAAGCTGCTCAGTTTAGTACCAGACAAGACAAGCATTTTAAATCATAGCAAAAGTGCGCCTAAGTGCAATTCAGTGCAAAATTCATATCAACATATCAAGTTCGACAGTTTTTTCAACAAATTTAATCATCTATAATATCTGCTGAAATCCGTATTTGCTTCTTTGATCTTCATGGGATTCACCATGGTCTATAAAGGGTCTTTCTGATTTGACTAGAAAAAGGCCAGTAGTACTCTATCGAAAAAACCTGTGGCGATTTGTTTCTTGTACTTCTTTCTCAATGCAGCAACTTGCTTCAATTTTGATGAAAGCTGGATTGCAGCTATTATTCCTTGAGGGTTCTAGAATTCCGTTTCATTCAGAGCTATTCCTCATACTGATGAGCTGATAGGCTAGATCTATAGATGGATGAAATTATCTCCTTTTAAGTTCATATTCTCACTTGCGTTATTCGCAATGATATTATTTTTAAAAGGTTTTTATGGACGTCTTATAGGTTTTGAAATTTGAAATTGTGTTGCAGGTTGACTTGATGCAAAGATGTGTTTTCTGCTCTCTATGTTATGTTGATTAAAGTCATACTTCGGAGCTAATCTCGTCCACGTTCAAGGCAAAATGCAAGGATGTGGTATCAGACAGAGCCATTTTATGCTTATTAGGACTCTTCAGCAAAAGATAGCTCTGAATGATAAGAGGTTCTCCTTGGTACTTAAACGAAGTGGCATCTTTCAAGCTGAAAAGTGATAATAAAAACGAAACGGTCATCCATAGGTGCTCTGTTTGATAGCACTTCCTTGCATTTTGCCTTGAACGAGGACGAGAATCAGCTCCGAAGTATAAGTTTGATAGTGGTTGATTTCAATCGATTAATATTATTCTCTGTCTCAATTATTTCTGTATTCATTGCGCTGTTTCGCATTGAACCTCCGTTATTACTTACTACGGAGTCAACTGACGTTACCCTGACGCATTGCGTCGTGGACTGAAGACGTAAATTTGCGAAATGCAAGTACGCTTCGGTCAATGCGACAAATGGTAAACATCTCGCTATTTCCTTCAAGATTCATGTTATGGAAGAAGGTTGTTTGTATTGAACTAGAAATGGCGTCTTCGGTATATTTTTACCTGAAGGAAGATGCCATTTCGTTACAAGTTCCAAGAAAAACTTTTATAATTCAGAGCTTTTCTGTGCTGAGGGTCCTAATAAGGATGCACTTCTTGCATTTTGTCTTGACGAGATTAGCTCCGAAGTATGAGTTCGATATGGGTTGATTTCAATTGATAAATATTATTCTCTACTTATTGAATCCCTATGGTTTTTCAATTTCGTTATCGTATTCGATTCATTCGTTGAACTAATCTGGTCGACAACTAACACCGCTAGTACTTCTCACCGACACGAAACATGAAATCAAATTTGTATCTATCAAAAGAACAGACATCACGCTTCCATCCATTTCGGGAATGAGATTCTTTTCTCACATCAACGTTTGACAAGTTTCCTGCATTTTGATTACATTGGCAGCGACAGATACCGCGGCGAAAAAGGCGGGCGCTCGCAATGAAAATAAGAAGGGGAAAAACTGAAAAAGGAGTGGTAACCAGAATTCTTCTTTCTCGTTTTATACTGTAAGGTATGCAGTTTATTTTGACTGAGGGAGGCGCATATAGTTTGGCATGAGACACTGTTGTTCTTTGGGAGCTGAGGGACCATATTGTAGTGAGATGACACGTTTTGTTCGTGATCCTCTGGGAGATAATGACTTGAGCCAAGCCTTCCTGAATACGAAGTGATCGCGAAGAGGTTTTGAATTAAACATATAGTCTGTATGTGCATTATTTAGAATGCAAAAACCTTTTATATCAAGCAGAAGATGAATTGATAGATAAAGTAACCGATGGAAAAAATTAAATGCGAAGTAAATTCTCATATCTTTGAAATTGAAAGGTTAGAGAGAGGTGCAAGATATTCAGAATTAATGATTTCAATTTATATTACTCCCAATTTTTATTCTGATGCCTGGAAGCATCTTGATCGTTGCCGAATCAAGAAAGTGTTTCAAAGTAATTTTCTAGAATGAAATATTTCTTCAATAATCCATTTCATATCTCAAACTACCGCCACAAATCATTTTAACAATAGAATGATACCAAGAAGAAAATTTTTCGAAGACAAGTCAAACACTTACGACTACTATAGAAGTCGTAGTAGTATCAAATAGGATACTATGTGAAGCATGTGATGAGTCGAGACATATAGTGATAAAATACAAAGATAGAACTGAACGAAGTTACCCAGATTGTGTCCACATTTTTGCTTCGAAATACTGGCTGACTTCTGGAAGATTAACCCTGAAACAGAAGGGCTTCTCTCTCTCGATATTTAAAATGAAGTGGGCAAATTGCAAACTGCTGACTCAAAGCCTCGTAACCATTTATCTAGGTGAAGAATTTAAAAGGTTCAATTTAAGGGGTGTCTGTGCACTGCGACCTGATGGTTTGAGATGCTTCACATGCCTTGAACTGCCGATGGTATTCGCTTCCATCTAGAGTTACAGAGTCTTGGGAAACCTCCGAAACTGGGGTGGTTCCAAGGATGCGATGTCATTATCCAGAATAATATCCCCTCCTAGGCACCCCTCGTTTGGAACCAATGGCCAGACACTCTGTTACAAGATTTTCCAGAGTTTTCGGATCTTCTCTATAAACTCTGTAACGTAAACTTTTACCTGATGGGTTTTGGAGCATGAGACTCTAATACTTATTCCTCAGAAGAGGCTTGATTAAACTAGTAACAAGGTTCCTAGTCAGGTTTTCAACAATATATTATAAAAACAACAAGATGAACAAATCTATATTTACAGTTCTAATTACAATATCTCAAATCACACAAACTCATAACTACTTATCTCAAAAAAGGTTAAATAGTAGCTCCGCTCCAATGCACTATCTTGTGTTCTGTAGTGCCAGATATTCTCGGTAACGGGATATGCTTTCAAGTCGACTTCGATAGACTTCAGGTATGCTTCCAGCTCTCTGCCATAAGTTTCGAACAAATAGGTACAGGTACAGCCAAATTCAGCAGCCAAAAATTAATCAGCTTCGGTCAATGATTTTATTTCAGTCCAGAGTCCAAAGAATGAGGTCCAAGCCAAAGAAATGTGCTCCAACAAAAAAATGTGGTCCAAGCCAAAGAGCTATATTCAACAGAACTCCTTCTCGTTTCATGAGATAAGATGAGGTATTCACATTATGTCGATAATTATTGGTAAACCTGAGAAGGAAGTCTGCCCTGAGGAAATGAAAATCGAAAAACAGAACATGTGCTATAAAACAGAACAAAGGCAAGCAATGCAACAAATTCAGAAGCAGTAAATCACCTTATTAAATTCCTAGTGATATCACTGCTTGAATTGAAGGAATTATGACTCACCGAGAATAACAATTATTTATTTGCAAACTAAAACTCAAAATTGCAGACGAAAAATCCGATGAATTCATATGAAAATTCTTCACATTACACGTTATATGATAGATGCTTTCTCCTTCAGAGAAAAGTCGGAAAAAGGAAGTCAAATAAATTTCATTACATCAAGCAGATTCGAAGATCATAGAAGGGAAATATAACCTGACATAAGGTTGACAGTCTGTCAATGTATCGTGCATTCAAAAAATTCGTGGTCAAGTAAGCTGTGAATTGTATTTTTCCTAAGAGTCTATGAGGGGAAAAATACAATCCACAGCTTACTTGACCACGAATTTTTTTGAACGCACTTTATATTCTATCATCACCAGTGGCATGTCAAAAAGCATAGGTGTGCAATACGTTGCAACTCTTAAATCATCATTCACAGCTACACCACGTCTCATCAGATGTTTCCTGAAACGACAATGACCCGTTAGGAAGTGCAGCTTATTTTTGTTGAGTTCCAAGAGAGTTCGGCATTTTTCAAATAGAAAATTTCGAGGATTTCTGGAGTCTTCTAGGCGGCAAAAAAATATCATCAGATTCGAATTTTCTGAGAGCTATTGGTTAATTTTTTTCATTTATGTATTTGATCTCCTCTCAAAATCTTGAACCTATCTTGCAGGTAAGTGATTCCTTCCGAGAGCTCTGTTATTCGAACGAACAATTTCATCATCATTGACAACTTCCTCAATAGATTTCCACATATTTCAGTATCCTGAACCAACAAAGCATAATGGCTAACCATCCCAAAGGCGACATCTACAGCATACAAGTAATTACCCGCAATCCTCAGTTCGGTACGCCGCACTTCTCCTATATTTTACGCCGGTTCCCGTTATTTATCCAGGTTTTAAGTTGAACAGTATTAAGTAATTGCCCGGAGCAGGGCTTCAAACGGCCGTTGATCCCAACTGCTAGATTGATAGTTCCGGATTAAACTTATATGCCGTCTCAGTCGAATTTAATTATGTCCCGGATTGTTGAAATCGTCGGCAGAACCCCAAGGCTTTCTCTCCACGTCGGACTTTCAATTTCACTTCATTAATCGCGGTGGTTCGTTAATTTTTTGGGATAGGGTGATAGGAGAATTAACGAGGCGGCCTGACTTTTCTACTCTGGAAAATTCAGGGCCTGGAAGGTAAAGACGGATTGAGATGAGGTTGAAACCTGTGGATCTAATTTTCTTATCTTGTTATCTCGCTCGCTGCTCAGTCTATGCTAGTAGAGCCTTTTAGTAGCACAGTACAAGCTCTCTTGAAACTCAACTTGAATGAACTGCACCTCCTCAAATGGTTTTTCATTGGTCACTGTGATCAGTGTGATCTCAGAAAACATGACCAGATTAGTTGTAGCCGCGAATAAAATGAATGGTATTCTGTGGAATCTATGAGAAAACTCGTCACAAGATGATAGTGATGATATGTCTGGCCATCGGCTAATAATCGATGGAATGTCTGGGTATAAAAATATCAGGGGATGAAGAAGTCGCATCATTGAAACCACTTCAGTTCTGAGGGTCATCAAGAACGGGCATGTACCAATGAGCTCAAAATAGGAGAACACAGTAGATCATTTGGCGTAAATGCACATGAGCATCTTCTAATGAATCTTAAACTAGTTGAAACTACACTCCTCTGCATGTGACGCAAATTTTTCGATTATTTTCAAATTCTAACAAAATATACCTAGATATTGCAATAAGAATCCAATGGAGTAGTTGTCGGTCGTTGATCCCAAATGCTATATAGTTCCGGATTAAACTTATATGCCGTCTCAGTCGAATTTAATTATGTCCCGGATTGTTGAAATCGTCCGCAGAACCCAAGGCTTTCTCCCCACGTCGGACTTTCAATTTCACTTCATTAATCGCGGTGGTTCGTTAATTTTTGGGATAGGGTGATAGGAGAATTAACGAGGCGGTCCTGACTTTTCTACTCTGGAAAATTCAGGGCCTGGAAGGTATAGTCGGATTGAAATGAGGTTAGAACCTGTGGATCTGTGGTTCTGTGGTTCTTATTCTTGTTACCTCGCTGACTTCACAATAAGAGCTATTTCGGTAGATGTTACGTTTGAAGCTGTCAGTTTTTCGACATTTGACAAGTAGAACTACGCCATTAATGAAAATGGACGATACTGCTTCAAGAACGCATTGAAATTATTAAATTTCACTATAAAAATGGTAAAAATTTGGCAGAGACGGTTCGTAAAAGTCGAACATTTTTGGGTGTCGTGAGGCACCTTGTCGGACCGCAATAAAGAAATTGGTGGAAAAATTCGAGCTATTATGATAAGTAAGTGATATGAAGAATAAAACCCGTGCGAGTCGCTCAAGAACATCCAAGAATATTGCTGTTGTAGCTCAAAGTGTTGAAGAAAACCCAGGTTTGTCCATTCATTTTTTTCCGAAAGGGCGAAGCAGAATAGATGAGTTGGGCCTGACTTTTAAGTTAAATAATTTGGGGCGTGAAAGATATAGACGATTGAGATGTGATAAAAACCTGTGGATTTTATGATTTTATTTTATACCCACGTTGATTTGAGTACTATGTCACCAGCTAGTCTTGAATTCTTATATGACTCCAACACTCTCTGCTCACTCTGGCAGAGCTTTCTAGGGTTAATTCAGTACAAAGATTTCTCGGAAATTTCATTTCAAAAAGATCCTGAGGCTCTCTTGGAATTCAACAAGAACAAGCCGCACCTCAACATCGAGTTTTTCATGGGTCATTGCTCTTATAAAAATGTTAATAACCGTAAAAATTGAATGCAGATTCTGTGTAGAAGTGTAGAATGTCTACCATGGGTTTCCAACGTAGAGAATTCACTCTACGTTGAAATTCGCTTTTAACCGAAGTCTTGCAAAAATCTCAACCTAAACGTCGAAGCTCTAATTTTTTGAAACAACCCTTACGAAACCCATATATTGCATTTCAGCTTTGGTCAAAGAATTTTCCAGTTTTAAGTTTTACAGGTCTAAAAGGCTCTAGTCCTACATCTGGACCACACTAGTGTCCCCGTGCTCAGTTCGCTAAAAGTTTTCATACATTTTATGTAATATTCCTTAACATAGCTATACAGGGTGAGTCGGGAAGAACGGGTCAAACTCCAGGAGAATACTGGACATGTGAAAATAAATATGAACTTTCCCTCTATTTATCAAACCTTCATAAATCATTGCTGCAGATTGGAAAAATACCATAAAAACTAATAATGACTTTATTTACCACAACTAATTAATAGTTAGTTCATAGTTTAAATAAGGAGTTACAGTTACAGGGGCTATTGTGCCCCTTACAGAGCTGTTTCTGATCACACCTTTCACAGCCCGCTTTCCAGTTCCAGAGATCTGATGAATTCTAATATCCGTGAAGAATTCAAAGAGACTATTTCCTCGCTCTTACAAGTTTCTCGCCCAAGACATTCTCTTAGGCTCGCAATGCCAAAGCATTCCGTGACTAGGTGAATGGGGTTTCTTCCTCGTCCCCACAGAACCTACACTCGTCAGTGTCCGATAATCCTATTCTCAACAGGTGCTTTCTGAGGCGACAGTGTCCTGTGAGAAAGCCAGTGAGGAGGTGTAATTGTTTTTTTATCAAGATCCAGATATCTTTTGGATCCTGCTGTTTCAAAGTTTTCACCAAAGCTAAATTAGTGAGTGTTTCATTACAATTTTTTCAAGGATTCCGGGAGAATTTCAATTTTTTTTTGGAGGAAAATAGTGGACGAAAAAAATATCAACCTGGGATTTACTAACGAAACTGGAATATCACATGGTCTGAACTATCAATAATTATGATATTCATGCAAGCTTGCAGCCGAACACCTATTTTGTGAAGTGTAGATACTATAAAAGAAGAACTTGACAACTTCAAAATGAATGAAAATCTTATTGAAACATATACGTTTTTTTTAAATTAGTTTCAAGTGTACAATACGCTCCTGGAGTTTGGCTTGAACTCCTTCTCTCTAGGTACACAACATAGAAAATCAATTTCTTATGAGAAATCAATTTCACAGATACTTTATCATGAATATGCTGAATTGGAAATGAAAGACTAAATAAATAAATGAATGAAAAAAACTATAATCGAATTGTTGCTCCGAAATCCAGCTTGAGTGTACCTGAAAACCTTATTCTTAGTGAGCCAATCAACCTCCACTCCTCAGTAAGTTTCATAATTATTTTACCAACCAATTTAAGCAAACACTTTTCAGTCTATTCGCAACCTCATACAAAAACTAGATTTCAACAATCTCGAATCTCACAGCGCACATATCGCAGAATTCTCCGTTTCTTCTCATGTCGAACTAGTTTCATTAAAAACCCACATGGGGAGAACGGCAGAAGAGCGAAGATATTGGGAGAAACCAGAACCAGAACGAAATGAGTTGGAAATGCGTGGCATTCGAGCCATCCAGACAATGTTACGGATAATTAAATTGAACCCAAGCCGAAAGCAAGAGCAGGATTGCCGAGGAGAGAGTTTCTCTTAAAAAAATTGAGAAAATTCTATTCACTTTTCCGAAGAATTTCTGTGGGTACTGTAATGATATTACGGATTCGAATTACTTAAGAATGAGAACGAGTGCCTTTAGATTGAATAAAATATATAAAAAATCTCTAGGTAATGTTTCAACCATGGACCAAAGAGTTCAATTTAAACGAAACTAATCAATTAGTCAAGTATATGAAGAACCTGGTTTGTGGTAGAAACTCTTTTGGGAAAACTCTTTCACATGTTCTAATCAAAGAACGTGACAAATCAGCTCAACAGGAATATACTAAGCCCGTTCGGCATTGACCTCCGCGAGCAGACGGATTTTTTAGTCACGTGACCACAGATCGTACAGATTCATTTGTAATATCTGGGAATAAACGAACGGTACAGAGCATCTACCACAGAAACCTAATGCTCTGTTTTACTTTTATAGATTATGAGATTTCAAAGATCACTATTTTGGGAAATATGCTCATCTTTTAACGATACTTTCACCCCTTTCGTAGCTCTTCAGTAAATCTCAATCAAATAATTAGGTGCAAAGGCACTGAATGCAAAGGAAACGAGGAATGCAATATCCCCTTCTGGCCGTTCAATACGGCGATAGTTGTACCGAAAGATCCTAATTAATTAATTAATTACACAAAAAAAGAAACGAGAAAGCAATATCTTCCCTGCCCATTCATAACTATGATAGCTATATCGAAAAATTTTAATGAAATAATTAAGTTTTTAATGAATAATGAAAACAGAAGAATAAAAGTGTTAGAATTTTCAATCTATCGGTTGTCAGATCAGGAAACTCAACATAAAACAAAAAAATATATAGAAAACATAAAAGTCTATGGATAAAATCGCTTTGCTCCGTCGAAATAGACCGAGCGAAAGATCGACGTCTGATTGCTCAGATTTTTATGACGAACGCTCCAGATGTCTACGCCCCTCAATCCGGATGTAATAATTAATTAACGAACGGTTCAGATCGATCCGACACGTCTGATGTCGATGCCGAACGCCCCTACTGATAAGTCAAAGCTTCTTCAACATGCCTTTAATGAATACAAAATGATTTATGAGGTAAAGTTTTCATAACATCAATGGCAAAAAACCGAAACGAAAAATATTAAGGGAAATTGCTTTCATGTCAATAACCGATAATCCCATCAGTCAACCGTATTTCATCAAACGAATCAGTGATCCAAAAGTGTTTTTAAACAGAAGTGCATAAACTTTAAATAAGATTTGAGTAATATACAGTGCATGAGTTATTCCACTTCGAGATGATATGCGAACCTCCCTAGTGATGTAATGATCAAGAGAGTAAGTACTGAGAAAAACTTCAGGATATTGCTAAGTAAAAGAAAGTAATGGGAACGGTAATACACCGACTATAACTTCAAAGAAAATACCGTAAAATGGTATACAGATGGTTCCGAAACCTCTACAAGAGATGGCGCTAGGATATACGGGCCTAGTACCAATTGTGCATTGTCGCTATGCTCCTGTCTAAATATAAATCTAGAAAGAAACTATCAGAAGTGCGATACAGCCAAACACTCAGATAGTCAAGCAGCTATTGAAGCACTGAGCTCCTACTTCATCGACTCAAAGATGATCTGGGAGTGCTGGAACAAACTCATTGAGGTTTGCAAGAAAAATAAGGTCTTTTTAGTCTGGATTCCCGGCCATTCCGGAATCAAAGAAAACTCAGAGGCCAATACACTAGCCAAAGAGGGTACACGAATGTCACTCATTAGCCCAGAACCCTTCTGTGGTATAGGTGAATGTACCTATAAGAAGTTTCTGGAGAAGGAGAAAGCCGAGAAGTAAAAACTCTGGCAGAATCTCCCAGGGATGGATCGTTCCACTAAGTTCCTTCGAAACTTTGAAAAAGGAAGATCCAGAAGATATTTGGATCTTGGTTAGAAACAATTACACCTCCTCACTGGCTCTCTTACAGGACACTGCTGCCTCAGGGAGCACCTGTTGAGGATGGGATTATCGGACACTGACGAGTGTAGGTTCTGTGATGAGGAGGAAGAAACTCCCATTCACCTAGTCACGGAGTGCTTTGCCATTGATAGCCTCAGGAGAGAATGCCTTGGACGAGAAACTTGTAAAAGAGAAAAATTAGCCTGACGCAGGATCAAAATCAAAAAAGAAGGGTAGAGCAGGAGAGTCGATAGTTATCACTCCAATGAACAAGTTGGAGAACCTATAATGATAAAAAATGTGAATGATACATATTCAGAATAAATTTCTAATAAAGTTGAAGTTTTGGTTTGCTACGATACTTTATTGTTGTCTCTTAATAGAACATGAATAATTATCATTCATTATATTTGATCATATAGATTTCACTCAGAATTATTACTATGTAATTTTTATTGTATGATAAAAAAAGACTTTATTACCGATTATATTCATTAAATACACAACACCTAGCTCGTCAATTACCTACATTTCGACTTCATTGGGTTAATACGACGTTCTCGTACTACCTGATTGAATCAAAACGTAATTTCCAGACAAAATGTTGTGTATACAGGGTGATTTTTTTAAGTGTTTCATTAGACGTTTTCGAGGAAGGAATTGTAATACAGATTCAAGATTTTGGATTTTCGTTTTAGAGTACATAAACTTTAATTGTAAAATATTTTCAGAGGAATATACTTCCGGTTTCACCGGAAACGAATGTAACTTCGTTATTTCAAATGCACCACCCTGTATATTTATACATATTCGAATTCTTCGTTCAATTCTACACTGATTTGATGTATGATATGTGCAACACTCAAGCGGTTCTTGAATTATAGCCTGATTATCAAATTTTTGAAAAAAATGTTGTCACAAATTAGTGTCCATATCTTCAAAATCCCTCATTACAAGAATTTCTTTTTGCGAAAGTGGAACAAAACTGTTTCTTGTATAATTTATGAGGAAATATTATACAGGATGTCTGAAAAGCGCCCCAAAGTGAGCCTCAATAAAACTATAAAATCTCACTTTTTTCAAATGGCAACCCTATAATTTTGTAATTCCAATCGATGGCTCGTCAAAAACCAGTTAGGGTGTTCCGAACATTTCATGCCTCTAAAATCAGTAGTTTTGCCGTTATTGAATAAAATCGAATTTCAGGTTTGAATCAAGGTTTCTTAGTCTAACTAAAGATTTATTAGGATAGAAGTTTTCAAGAAGGCTATGTCCGTTGATTTATAATGCATTTTAGAGAACTGTCATTTATACTTTTTTGATTAATCGGGCACTATGCAAAATATGAATTACACTAACAGTGATGCATTGAATATGTTCTTCATTTATGGTGAATGTAACAAAATATTAGAAAGGAAAGGGCAGTCAGAACTTTTAACGAAAGAAATCCACATTTACCACCTTTAACAAACTAGTCAGTAAATGTGAATTTCGTTCGTTGAATTTCTAATTACCTTTTCTAGGAATTTGTTACATTTGCCGCAAATAAAGAACATACCCCTGATATATCATTCCAGTGAAATTATTATTGCATGTTTTGCTTAGTGCTTGATCTGTAAGAAAAAGTAAGAATGACAGTTCCTAAAATAACCTACTTCAAAAATGCAAGCTTACAAACTGTGCGAAACCTGTCTTTAATCGTGAAATTCAAATTTTATTGAATAACGGCTAAAATACTGATTTTAGAGGCATGAAATGTTCGGGACACCATAACTGTTTTTTGACGAGCAATCGATTGGAATTACAAAATTATAGGGTAGCCATTTGAAAAAAGTGAGATTTCATAGTTTTATTGAGGCTCACTTTGGGGCCCTTTTTTAGACACCCTGTATAATATTTCCCCATAAGTTATACAAGAAACCGTATCAGCGTACTTTCTTTTGTTCCACTTTCGCAAAAAGAAATTCATGTAATGAGGGATTTTGAAGATATGGACACTAATTTGTAACAACCTTTTTTTCAAAAAATTTGATAATCAGGCTCTAATTCAAGAACAGTTTGAGTGGTTGCACATATCATACATCAAATCAGTGTAGAATTGAACGAAGAATTCGAATATGTATAAATATACAGGGTGTTGCATTTGAAATAACGAAGTTACTTTCGTTTCGGTGGAACCGGAAGTAGATTCCTCTCGAAAATATTTTACAATTTAAGTTCATGTACTGTGAAACGAAAATTCAAAATCTTGAATTTGTATTACAATTACTTTCTCGAAAACGTCTAATGAAACACTCAAAGAATCACCCTGTATAATGAATATGAGCTGAAATGAAGTATTTTATTTTCATCATACGATGAAAATTACATCGTTATAATTCTGAGTAAGAGTTATATGGAATTTTCCAATGTCAGTATAAAATACATAAAATTCTGTTATTTAAATCATGAAATCTACATAAAAAATCATGATGTATTATGGAAAATTTAGGCTTTCAGTGTATTTCCACTATGTAGGAATTTTAAATCACAGCACTTTTACTATCAATTCTCAATGGAATTTCTAGCTGTGTATCGCAAATATTTTGATTTGACCTCCGTGAATTCAGCGTTTGATCAGCAGATCCGGCGCAGTTGGCAAATAATTCTGCCTGGAACCAAGGCCCAAAACGTATGTTTAATTCTCCACAAATTCAAATGTCGTAGTGGCTACGACCTTGTGATGATATATGGGACTTCTGCAAAAACTTAAACACTTTCTGGGCATTAATTATATAGTGGCAGCGATTCATCATGTGAAACTTGAGATGCCGAGCAGGGTTCGAATCGTGCCAGGGCACTGTCTCAGCATTTTTAATTTTTTTCGTCGGTGGCGAAATTAATGGGGCGGACAATTTTATTATATCAAGCGGGAGAAGCGGAATTTGAGGGTGAAAGGTTCTGAATTGGAACGCGGTTTTTCTGCGGGAGCTTTTCCTTTTATCGGAATTTTTTCATCTGGGGTAGAAGCAGAGATATGGAAGTCTTTCATTCTGTAGTATCTGGTTTACTATATCGAAATATCGGTATTAATAGACGTTTTCTTTATATTCTTGAAGAAATTTCCATATTTCAGATAACTAGTAGTGAGTATTTATTCAGGTCATAATTCACCAACTTTTAATGAGTTTCGAAATAAGGGACCCAAAGACATAGTGGCAGTATTATAAGACTTTGAGTGAATACCATCATTCCAAGAAACTTATACTTTTGGTGGTTTGAAAAATTCATGACTTATCACAAACCCATTAGGTCCTAGCGTTCCATATATGGAACAGTAAACCTTACTAGCTTTGAGAGCGGTCAAATGAATTTTTGATGGTACATTTGTCACAAAACCAACGTTTTTAGCAAGTAAAAAACTTGCTTTTTGACGAAACCATACCAGCTTCTTTAAATATTCTCAGCTCGTATCAGATAATATCGATAATATTTTTTACAAGTGAAATGTCGCGCTGTGAAGTTTTAGTATACATATTTCTCAATTATTTCAACTATGGTTGTGAATAACTGATGTTTTGTATAGTTTATATCTCAATCATTATGTTTTCAGTAAAAAAAATATAAATGAATTTTGAGAGGATTTCTAACTGAATGATGTATGTCGAACTGCCAAAACTCATCAGATTAGGATTATGCAGATGAAATATATATGAAACAGTGCCGAACCCGACATGGAAAGCGGTTCAAGGTCGGGAAATTTTTTTGTGACGGATTATGTTAAGGTATACGAGATTTCAGATGATGTCCTATTATCAACTATTGCGTAACCATCGAAGAGAGCTCAGCGGTATAGATGAGTAAAAGATAAAAACCTTATATGTTCAGATAACACTAAATACTTAAATATCTCTCTTCACATACTGTGTGGAAAATTTGACCTCAGTCTATGTATGGACTGTTTCGTTCACTTTAGTTTTCTAATTGTATTTTGTGAATAAAGGAGATGAAGAAATGCGTATGGTATTCTTGAATTCCAACCATTTTTCGCAAGCTTCTCGCACGCATTCCTTCACCCATCGGTTGTCTGTGAAATTATTCCATCATATTCCTGCATCGGGATCAGATGTTCCAGTAAATTCGGTCGGGATGTAAATTCCCCAGCGGAAAAATGAAATTTCACTTCTTTGTATTCCAAGTTCGGCATTTTTCCACTTATTCAAATTTCAGAATCGCTGTCAGTTGATGAATTGCCTCCCTTCGATACGTCAATCTCTAGACGTACAAAGGGAGATGCCGACGTCTCTGCAGCGCGTTCTTCGAGAAGACGAATTCAATATTCCACGGTAAATGTTGACTGAACACTGACGAAGCACGCCGAACGTTGCATACTGATCTGTACTGGTAGCGTATTTCGGAGTCTGAGACATGCAGATATGAGAAATGGACTTTAACATCTGTTGGTTTTCGAGGAAAAGCTGGAAAGTTATGCTGCAATTGTTGATATAAAACTCGAATTTCGGTGATTGATATCGACCAGATTTAAGTGTCGTTGCATTCATGGAGTTTTCTTGAACAACATTAGTGAAACCAACAAATGACGGTCTGTCTTAATTTAGAAAATATGGAAACCCAAATTTCCAAAAATGTTCCATTGTCATTTCACTTTTTTCACTTTAAAACCACAAATTTACTTCTTACTTCCAAATAACTATTCGATGAGGTTCATCTCAGGTATATTCAATAATTAATGCAGACAGATCGAAATTCGAGATGTACCACATATATTTTAAGGAAAGCACGCCGTTTTTCATGGTAGATTTGGCACCACTGCTCCGTCCTTCGGCGAGTGAAATATTAAATTATGGCGGGATTAACGAGAAGGCGTCGTATCATATTCGCGTGAATAAATCTGCAGCAGTGCCAAACCTCTACCATTAGAAACGGTGGGCTTTCCTTAGAATTTGTAGATATGTGGTTTCGAAGTGCATTAATTATTGAACATACCTGAAATGGAATCAATCGAATAGTAATAGTTATTCGAATGTTTGAAGGCGATATATGGACTAAATTGGAGCAGTGAATTTGTGTTTTTATAGAAAAAAAGTGATATGACGATGGAGCATTTTTGGAACTTTAGGGGTCCATATTTTCTTAACTAAGACATACCACCACCTGTTGGTTGCACTAATGAATACAATGATACCAAAATCTGGTCGATATCTGCTGGTCACCGAAATTCAAATATTCACCTTAAATTCAAATATTTACTTAAATTCAAATGTTTACTGTTGTGAAATGAGTGAGACAAAGTCCAAATGAAATAAATGACTTCAAAACCAATCAGGTAATTCTGTTATTTCACGAAGGCAGATATAGACTTGTAGATGTTTCAAATCCACCGTGTGTTATTGTGGTCACGGCCGATCGAGACAGAATGAATGTAAAAAGCTAAAAATTATACTACATTGTCTCAGTTTCCTGATATCAGCCTGTACTGGCATCAAAATTGTAATTTTTCTGTACGATATTTGCGTCTATAGAAAAAGGAAAATCAATAAATTGCTTTAGAATGTGATGGCCTTTTTATACGGTATTTGACTGAATGAAAGTTTCTGATTAATTTTGCTTTAACACTAAACAGAATGTCATAGTTTCAATAAAAATTTTAAATGCGGAAACATAAAAATGGAAATAGCCCAGCATTGAGATTGTATCGCTCAAAAGTTTTAAAGAAATGAAATAAACAAAACAAAGTTTCAGAGCTATTTCATTAATTTATTGCTAAAATCTAAAATTTCAAAGTTTGATGTTCAACATTATCATGCATCGTTTTCTCATAAGGGAAAAATCACCTTCAGTAAAGAAATTAGCTGAAACCTAGCACATTTCTTGATTACTAAGCGTACTTCCTGTGAACTTCAATTCTCGTGTTATGTTAATTTTTTTGTTCCCCCCATTACCCTATTGTAATTTCTTCGTCGCGACGTTCTTGCTTTCGTGTCATGGTATTCACCTTTCGTGTTCTGACTTTAATAAACTTTACCCGCTTTCATTCAGGCTAACAGTAATTGATTTTCTTCGTAATCTCACAGCCGGAAATTCTTGTGTGATTTTCTTGACGTTATTACCAAGTTCGCAGCATTGATAAAGTTTTTCAGACAAGACCGATCATTATGTGGCAAAGTTATCGGATTTGGGGGTTTATTTCGTACAAGGTTTCACGAGTTCTCACGTATTTGGCAGATTAAACCCACAAAAATCCTTACAAATCACATTTCTTGAAAATTGGAATTGAATCTTAGAAATTACATTCGAACATCAAGATCTTTTTCATGTTGATAACGATGTTGTTAAGGAGAATATTTTTTGAGATGCTTATGAATGTGATCGTCTCCCAATGATTTTATCCTTGTACGTTATATTTGGTAAAAAGTGTTGATAAGGAATGTTTCAGCAATTTCTGAGCGTTTATTCATACAGGAACACGTTCTACCTAAATGTCAGAAATTTTTAGTTTGGAGCCAGAGATGGTCCTAAACGACTCGGTTGCACTCACTGATGAATAGAGACCGGGTTACATGCAACATTAACACGTTGTTATATGCATGAGAATATGCATGAAAAATGCCAGAAATATGAACGCAAATAGACAAAATGTGCAGAATAAGCAATATCGAATAATGAATGTTGGGAATTCAAAAAAAAGAAACGTAATTTTCATTTTAAAACCAACTCTCCATAATTGGGTATTGAAATTTAATTTAATGTTTTTGTGAACAAGTACATTGTTCCAAATTTCCAATTGTTAAAGTTCTCCTTCGATCATTTTGAATATTTTTGTATAAGGAAAAGGTTCGCTTCACATCTACGCAAGTAACTGGGGAGGATTTGAACCTTGGTGCTATGTTCTCCTTGAAGTTTCAGGTGAAACTTTTGTCGTCCCATTCATAAAACTTTCGATGGGAGTCAAATCTTCGAAACCTAGATTTCCTTTGAAACTTTTTTTGAAGATTATTTGGAAATGGCAATAGCAACGTAGAGTTCATGGGCGTATTTTCCTCATTATTTGGATACTTTCGTAGCGCTTGGCTACTAATACTGCCTTCAATATTATTCATCGAAATTATTGAATGAAGCAAGCGTTGCTTGTCGCATTTTCCCACACTGTCTTTTTCTAACAAGACCATCATTAAGCCATCGATTTCAAGAACACAAGATAGGAGATAACAAGACGATTACGCCCACAAATCGCTCAAAACGGGGGCAGGATCTGTCCAGGCGCAAATTGGTCGTTGTAGAACGATCGCCGGAATCATATTCAACGGTATATTATTCCCTTTAATCCGATGCCATTGCTTATGCGGTAAAAAGAACAATTCCACCGTCTTGAAGGCTTCTGAAAAGTGGAACAGGATTTGATGTATTTTTGGCTCGAATATATTGCTGTGAAACACAGTGTTCAGGGTTTGGAAGCACAGTGCTTACAGCACAAAAGTGCTCGAATGCTTTCACGGGAATTAAGCACAAGACTTTGGCTCAGCTCTGCTTGTATCACATTCTTCTTCTTGTGTTGCCCTGTGGCTTTCAGTAAATTCTCTCAAACATCTTTCATACATTCACAAATTGATTACAAAGCGATACGACGTTCTTTTTCGAAAACATTGCAATTTTTGCTTGCCATGTATCTTTCTAGTAAGACCTGTCATTTATTTTCCTCTGAGTCCCAAATTCAAAGCCATCGATTTAAAAGACACAATATGCAAGACAATAAGACGATTTTGCCCACAAATCGCTCAAAACTGGGCAGGATTTGTCCGGGGACCAATTGGTCGTTGTAGAACGTTCGCAGGGTCATATTCAACGTTATTTTACTTCCTTTGTTCCGACGCCATTGCTTATGCGGTACAAAGAAGAAAGCAAGGAAAGTTTGGAGAGTAGAAGAGGATATGATGTATTCTCGCCTACATCTAGTGTCTAGAAGCACAGTGCCTACAGCACAACAGTGCTCGAATGCTTCCACGGGAATTAAGCACAACACTTTGGCACAGCTTTGCTTGTATCACATTCCACTTCTAGTGTCGCCTAGCGGCTTCCAGTATTTTTATGAAAACACCTTTTTTTTACACTCACTAACTGATTACAAAGCGATACGACGTTCTTTTTCTAAAACATTCAATAAGGCAAACATTGCTTTTTCTCATTTTCTTGCGATGTATCTTCCTAACAAGACCTATCATCTGTTTTCCTCTGAGTCCCAAATTTAAAGCCATCGATTTCAAAGACACAAAATGCAAGACAATAAGACGATTTTGCCCACAAATCGCTCAAAATTGGGCAGCATTTGTCTGGGGACCAATTGGTCGTTTAGTAAACGTTCGCAGGATCATATTCAACGTTATTTTACTTCCTTTGATCCGACGCCATTGCTTATGCGGTACAGAGAAGAACGCAAGGAAAGCATTTGGAGAGTAGAAGAGGATATGATGTATTTCTCGCCTACATCTAGTGTCTAGAAGCACAGTGCCTACAGCACAACAGTGCTCGAATGCTTCACGGGAATTAGCACAACACTTTGGCACAGCTTTGCTTGTATCACATTCCACTTCTAGTGTCGCCTAGCGGCTTTCAGTATTTTCTTGAAAAAACTTTTTTTTTACTTGCACTAACTGATTACAAAGCGATACGACGTTCTTTTTCTAAACCATTGAATAAGGCAAACTTTGCTCTTTCTCATTTTCTTGCGATGTATCTTCCTAACAAAACCTATCATCTGTTTTCCTCTGAGTCCCAAATTTAAAGCCATCGATTTCAAAGACACAAGACGCAAGATAAAAACGATTACGCCCACAAATCGCTCAAAACGAGGGCAGGATTTGTCCAGGAACAAATTGGTCGTTGTAGAACGTTCGCGGGAATCATATTCAACGGTATATTATTCCCTTTGATCCGACGCCATTGCTTATGCGGTACAAAGAAGAATTCGACCGTCGGGAAGGCGTCTGGAAAGTGAAAGAGGATTTGATGAAAAGGGGGGACTTAGTGTAAGGCTCAGGATTCACTTATGTAAATTGGATTATTGGTGACTTTCGTAGGAGAAGCTCCGGCTATGCCCCCTTTGCTGAGGGAGATTTGCCGGAATAAGGTCAGGGTTTTCGGATTTTCTATGATGGTTATGAGATAAACTATGACAGGTACAGTGATGATAAAACATATAGGTTCTGGTCTTAGGTACGCTTTGATATAGGGTTGTTCATTGCAGTGCTCGGAAAATCTTATAGTTATGTTCAATATCACTGGTTTGAATGGATTCACCTCAAGTATTCAGACTGTGTATGAAGCGATATTTGTTTTGTTAACAGTTCGCAGAAAACAATAATCGATGTATTCGATCTATTCTTCATTCCTTCAGCTGACAAAAACTTAATTTCTTTTTGTTGAGCGCTCGTTCTCCTTTAACATCGTTTTGCCCAAATGTCTGTGATTTTTTAATTTTGTGCCAAAAATGTGTTCAAACGATAAGGTTTTACTCCCTGATGGCGAATTCCTTTTCAAATTCAATTCTGTCCTTGGGGCCGTCCAACCGTCCGGCCGTTAGCAGAATAATTTTTGAAGAGATTGTCCTTAAAATTTTCAGGGTGATGATTTCGATTCTAAATGGCTTGGTTAGGCTTGTTAACCAGCAAAACTGTACAGGCTGCATCAAACAGATTAATATGATTTCTGAAAAACTTTATAGATTCTCACTCCCAGTCTCTGAAACAGATATACCTAATTAAAAAAAATTCAATTAAGATGAAGTACTCCTGCACTCATTTGTCAGGAGAAAATTGTTTTGGAAAAAATTGCTGCCTAATAGTAAAACTGGAAAAAGAAATAAATGAGAAAAATAATGCTACGTCTCGGTGTCTATATCAGACACTTTTTCAGACAAACTTGTAAAATTTTTAGAATTGTGTGTGTTTTTCATTTGCAGTCTATTTTTTAATTATTTCTGTTTCAGAGACAGAGAACCTATAGAGTGTTTTTAGAAATGCAGAATCCTCCCAGGTTATATTTCAATCGATACATAAATACGACCCTAGAGAGGATGACTTTATAAATTAGACTTGAAAAAAATTTACTATGGATTTCATTTGTATTAATCCAGATGATAAAATATGAATGAAGCCCCAAAAATCAAGTTGTTTATAATTTTCTTCGAGTTGCAAGGTGGTCGATCTCTACCTAAACTTTGGTAGAGTAAGACCACATTAATCAAGAAGAGATAGACCATTAGACGCTAAGTAGACAGCTTGCAGATCTGGATAACGAAAGTCTAATATTACAGGGAAGTGATACATCTGTAGAATGGGATGAAAATGAATGAGTAGGATTTGGGAACGGATGCTCAAAATTCGAGATTTTCTGCAATTTATGCGGAAAATTGAAAATAAAAATCCATTAAATTCAAATCAATATACACGTTTCTCTTATAAATTCACTATCCGTATATGTTATACCATTTCACGTTTTGTTATTTTCTTAAGTCGATCTCATTCGTTGTCGGTCTAACCCGGACATGCCGGTGACATAGACCAGTCGCAATGTTTGAACTTTTAAGCCAAAACGAATACGTATGTTTGTATTATATCATATTTTGTAATTGGTTATACTTCCCCAACCCTTTAGTTGATGTTGAAACAGTTGAGAAAACATATATCTCAGAAAACAAAAAGTTATATTGGCCTCTCCCGGACTTACCCTTTAATCTGGCAACTATTTCAAATTGTTTAATTGACCGAAAAAATTCAAATGATTGCCGTGAATTGATATTCATTATCGAAACATTAAGTTTTGAATGCTGTTCATGCGTTTTACTCACGAGAATTACTAATTCTTTCTATAATTTCGATAGATCTTCAGCTTGCTTTTATATTGGTTATCTTTCGTTGAATGTAAAGAGCAGAAATTATTGAATTTCGACGAACAGTTCATAATGTTCGACTGGAATTTCTATACGTATCGACCAAATCTGCATGTTATCTGGTTGTCTGTCGCAATTTCTCCCCATCCAAAGCAATCCCAAATCAACCGCGAGTTCGAAACACCATCTCCACAAAAATTTCCGCATCCAGAAAAAAACCGTAACCGAATTACACGAGCATCAACGCTTTATTGAACGTTATCGTGGCCACGAACAGAAAGATACGATTTGATGCCTCGTACGACATCAACAATTCGAATACGGATATCGAAAATTTATCATGATTTCATTATTTTCCCTTTTATGCCGCTCTGCTATGAGAGGTGGAAACGAAAATTGGATGGAACATTGTTGACGTTGTGTGCAGGTTATTCGATAGAACGGGTTTTTTCTTTTTAATTCTCAATTCATTCTCGAACAGCGCACTTCACAAAATTATTATGTGCGCTTTGCCACAGAAAGGTAAAACGTGTGAGATTTAATTTCATATTGGGAGGATGAAACGTTGAAATTCAAAATGAGTAGCGAATCAACTTGAGTTAATTGATTTTTGTTTTATTTCGATCAATGGTTTTATAACCAAAACACTTTTCAAATGATTTCATTCGGAACAAAATAGTCTGATGATAAATAGAACTACCTCTATTGTGATACAATTATCTTTTGTTCCTTACACAGGATAAGTAAATGATAATGCTCACAACTATCATCTTCTGTATTTACTCTTTGATTGAAAAATGTGCTACTATGCTCCGGCTCCAGCTTCGGCTCCGGCCGAATTATACGAGCATCAACGCTTATTGAACGTTATCGCGGTCATAAACAGAAAAATACGATTAGATGCCCCGTACGACATCAACAATTTGAATACGGATATCGAAAATTTATCATGATTTCATTATTTTCCCTTTTATGCCTCTCTGCTATAAGAGGTGGAAACGAAAATTGGATGGAAATTGTTGACGTTGTATGCAGGTATTTCGATAGAACGGGTTTTTTTCTCTTTAATTCTCAATTCATTCTCGAACAGCGCACTTCAGAGAATTATTATGTGCGATTTGCCACAGAAAGGTAAAACGTGTGAGATTTAATTTCATATTGGGAGGATGAAACGTTGAAATTCAAAATGAGTAGCGAATCAACTTGAGTTAATTGATTTTTGTTTTATTTCGATCAATGGTTTTATAACCAAAACACTTTTCAAATGATTTCATTCGGAACATAATAGTCTGATGATGATTGTCATTTGTTCCTTACACAGGATAAGTAAATGATAATGCTCAAAACTATCACCTTCTGTATTTACCCTTAGATTGAAAAATGTGCTACTATGCTCCGGCTTCGGCTCCAGCCGAATTACACGAGCGTCAACGCTTATTGAACGTTATCGCGGCCATGAACAGAAAAATACGACTAGATGCCTCGTACGACATCAACAATTCGAATACGGATATCGAAAATTTATCATGATTTCATTATTTTGCCTTTTATGCCGCTCTGCTGTGAGAGGTGGAAACGAAAATTGGATGGAACATTGTTGACGTTGTGTGCAGGTTATTCGATAGAACGGGTTTTTCTCTTTAATTCTCAATTCATTCTCGAACAGCGCACTTCACAAAATTATTATGTGCGCTTTGCCACAGAAAGGTAAAACGTGTGAGATTTAATTTCATATTGGGAGGATGATGAAACGTTGAAATTCAAAATAAGTAGCGAATCAACTTGAGTTAATTGATTTTTGTTTATTTCGATCAATGGTTTTATAACCAAAACACTTTTCAAATGATTTCATTCGAAACATAATAGTCTGATGATAAAATAGAACTTCCTCTATTGTGATTCAATTATCATTTGTTCCTTACACAGGATAAGTATAATATGATAATGCTCAAAGCTATCATATTCTGTATTTACTCTTTGATTGAAAAATGTGCTATTATGCTCCAGCTTCGGCTCCAGCCGAATTACACGAGCATCAACGCTTATTGAACGTCATCGCGGTCATGAACCGAAAAATACGATTAGATGCCTCGTGCGACATCAACAATTTGAATAAGGATATCGAAAATTTATCATGATTTCATTATTTTCCCTTTTATGCCGCTCTGCTATGAGAGGTGGAAACGAAAATTGGATGGAACATTGTTGACGTTGTGTACAGGTTATTCGATAGAACGGGTTTTTTTCTCTTTAATTCTCAATTCATTCTCGAACAGGGCACTTCACAAAATTATTCTGTGCGCTTTGCCATAGAAAGGTAAAACGTGTGAGATTTAATTTCAAGTGGGAGGATGAAAACGTTGAAATTAAAAATAAGTAGCGAATCAACATGAGTTAATTGATTTTTGTTTTACTTCGATCAATGGTTTTATAACCAAAACACTCTTCAAATGATTTCATTCGGAACAAAATAGTCTGATGATAAAATAGAACTACTTCTATTGTGATAAAATTATCTTTTGTTCCTTACACAGGATAAATAAATGATAATGCTCAAAACTATCATCTTCTGTATTTACTCTTTGATTGAAAAATGTGCTACTATGCTCCGGCTCCAGCCGAATTACACGAGCCTCAACGCTTATTGAACGTTGATCGCGGTTATGAACAGAAAAAATACGATTTGATGCCTCGTACGACATCAACAATTTGAATACGGATATCGAAAATTTATCATGATTTCATTATTTTGCCGCTCTGCTATGAGAGGTGGAAACGAAAATTTAATGGAACATTGTTGACGTTGTGTGAAGGTTATTCAATATAACGGGTTTTTTCTCTTTAATTCTCAATTCATTCTCGAACAGCGCACTTCACAAAATTATTATGTGCGCTTTGCCACAGAAAGGTAAACGTGTGAGATTTACAGTTGTGGGGATGGATGAAACGTTCAAATTCAAAATGAGTGGCGAATCAACTTGATTTAATTGATTTTTGTTTTAGTTCGATCATTGGTTTTATAACCAAAACACCTTTCAAATGATTTCATTTAAAACTTAATAGTCTGATGATAAAAATTAAAATAGAACTTCCTATTGTGATACAATTACCTTTTGTTCCTTGTACAGGATAAGTAAATGGTAATGCTCAAAACTATCTTCTTCTGTATTTACTCTCTGATTAAATATGTGCTATACTATGCTCCGGCTCCGGCCGAATTACACGAGCATCAACGCTTATTGAACGTTATCGTGGCCACGAAAAAAAAATTCGATTTGATGCCTCGTACGGCATCAACAATTCCAAAACGGATATCGAAAATTCATCATGATTTCATTATTTTCCCTTTTATGCCGCTCTGCTATGAGAGGCTATGAGAGGTGGAAATCAAAATTGGATGGAACCTTGCATACGTTCTGTGAAGGTTATTCAACAGAACGGATTTTTTCTCTGTAATTCTCAATTCCTTATTGAACAGCGCACTGCACCAATTATTTTTTGGATCACTTCTTCTTCGAAAACTCTTACAGTACCCTTCTCTAGGTAATTATGTGCCAAAGATGGACTCAGCATGAAATATTTCTGATTTTATGAATGAATTATCGGGACAAAGACTTTCGTGACTGATGTCAGCACTGACACTAGAAAAATCATTCACATGTAAGCAATCTATACGAAATATACAGGGCGTCCCAAAAATACCACGCGAAAGTGACACTGGAGATAGATTGGCATTAGGTTATCAGATAGCATCAACATGACCTCAGTAAAAGTCCGCTGGTTTTCGAGATATCACCACTTTTTTGTTTTTTTTAAATCTCTAGTTTTCGGTCATTTACCGCCTACCATTGCTAGAAATTACTTCAAACTCGTGTTTTTTTTACCTAGGCTATCCTGAATAGTTGCTTCAAACAATGAAATAATGACTTCACCGAGAACTGGAACAAAATCCTTCAAAAAATGTCTAACTTGTTGTATTTTATGCTGTATAACTTCAACTTAAGTTTGACTGACTGCTGTAAAAAAATATATCAGACTGAATTGAAAATAATCTTAAAAACTTGTCCATTACATGACTTTTTTATAATGATACAGCACTACCATTTTTTTTAAATCAGAACCTTAGAAATTCAAATTTTGTCACAATACACAAAAGGTAGTGATATCTCGAAAACCAGCGGACTTTTACTGAGGTCATGTTGATGCTATCTGATAGACCCAATGCCAATCTATCTCCAGTGTCACTTAAGCGTGGTATTTTTGAGACACCCTGTATATAACAGCATGCATAAAAAACTCACTACCCACTTCTCAAACAGAGGTTGAAAACATCTCGAATTATTTAGAAATATACCAATTTCTGTAATTATGGTCCATATTGAACTCCAAATTATCTTCTCAACTCAATTGCTCCAATATTTCATTTGAAATCACCCCAATTGACCCCAGATGTTGTGTCATAGACCTACACATATGACAGTTTCAAAACTGCTTTTACGCTAAATGCCCAGAAATAATTACGCTGGTTACGAGCACATCGCCAAACAATCACAATTCACCGTGTGCAGTTTCTTACTAACTCACCCATTATTTTTACACGATTAGCAAATCGTTATACTCGTTATAATATAAAACAATATTTCGGAAGTATCGTAGGTATTACTGAGAAAGTTTCTAAATTCTCCTCAGTGAAGTCTCAGTTCAGATAGCAGCAAACCGAAGGAAAGTTCGAAGCTGTTATTCATATTGGCTACTTTTCCATCAATTTATGATGTTACATAGAATGAGCAATCTTGATTAAGTATGTAGAATTATTAGTTATCTACCTCCCAAAAAAACTCTATAATACCTTCTTATGAAAAAAATTCGAAAGCATCTTGAATATTCTCAAGCAATGAATGTCCAGATTCAACTCTTAATTCACCTCCGCTCTTCGAATTCACAATTAAACAAACTCCCAATTAGTCCAATATTCTAAACAAAACCATCCTAATTGACCCTAAAATCCCTAGACGCTATCTCTACGCCACCCATTTATTCGTTCAGAAACGACACCTATGACAGTTCCAAAACTGTTTCCAGACTAAATACCCAGAAATAATTACGCTGGTTACAAGCACTTTGCCAAACAATAACAATTCACGGTTTGCAGTTTCTTATTACCTTCCAGGACCGGAAATAGCACAAATGTTAATTCCGGATGCCTCGAAGGATAGACAAGATATAGTCTCGTTGTTGGATTAGTGGAGGAAATTCAGCTTATAATTCACGGCTATAATTCAATATTACAGACTCGCTTTGATCTGTGGTAAACAAATAGGATTTGGTCCAAGACAGTAGGATCGTATGTCGAATTGTTGAGATTGGTTGGAATTCGTAGCTAATTGGTCTCAATTATGTCGGTTTCTGAAGCTGTATCTGAAGCACTTAAATCAGCATTAATGGTACATCCAATAATGATTGTCATTTCGGGAGGGTGTGCACAATCGAAATTGAGCTGGTAATAACCCGTTCTTTTTTTGATTCTGATATTTGGGCGTTAAAAGTAACACTTATTGATTAAGATTTATCCGAAATTCCAAAATTTTGTTTCGTTTATTTATTCTTGGTTTCAATCGATCCTTTATATTTTCTGTATTGAGCTTAACCTAACAGTTAGAGACCCTGACCTGACCTAACAACTATTGAACAAAACCTTCACGAACGATATAATTGCAATTTAGAGAGGTTCAGCAGACATTTCAGGTAGCAACTACTTCGTTTCTCAGGTTCCACTTATATTTTTAAGAATAAATTAGAATATGGGGATCATTATATGGCATGGTAAGTCTTCTATATGCGACCTTGTAGATCTTCTGTGCCCTACCCTACTCTTTCATGGAAACTCTAGCAGGTCTTTAGTGGCATTGATAAAAACGACAACCTCTTTAAAATCCTTTGAAGTTACCTTTTCGTATCCAGAGCCTTTATCTATACATGACTTGTTCTTAATCTAGACAGCTCTAGACACTTGCATACCTATCATGTATTCAGCTGTTTCTTCTTCTCATGCACAGTCTGCAAATCTGATCTGCTAACTGTCCATAATTTGCAAATGATATTTGTAGCGACAGTGCCCTGTCAGCAGTCCCGTCATCAACGGAAGATCACCTCGTGATAAATTCAGGAGCTTTTTTGTATAGGTAGGTGAAAACATCACGAATTTCTTGACCCAATTAAGTCTGAGATTGTTTCTTCCGAGGGTTGTTGTCGTTTTTCAACTCTTATCCTAGACCGCTGTCTTTTTTGGTTCTTTCAAGCCTTCACAAAGACTCAGGTCCAGCAGGTGTGAACAATGATACACATTTTTCAAGTCCATTTGCTTTTTCATTTCCTTCAACATCACAATAGTCTGTCAATTAATAGGTCGTTATAAGAACACCTGCATTGAAAATAATTCATTGAGTTTTCCAAGACGTAGCTCTCGTTAATTAAATCCATAAATGTATCGACAACTGTCTGTTTATCTTCCGTTTCACGAAATCAACATAACTCTGATGTTTACAACATCTAAAATAAATTTCAGCCGATAGAAGTTGATCTACGCTGCTTACATCAGCCAACCTGAAATTTAATGAGAAAAATAATAAGTACAATGGAAGAAAATGGAATTCTCTACGTTTACCAACTGAATTCAATGAAATAAATATATTCCGTTCACATATTATTGCGCACAAAGTTGGCCTTGGTTTCATTATCTTGATTTGGTTGGTTTGGAAATTAATTTGTCACTTTCAGTGCAACGTAGCCAGGACTTAAGTTAAGGTAGCCGGTAGCCATTGTAAACTGACGTTTTTGAGTACGAGAGTAGTTTACAATTGATAACAATCATATCAATTATCATCTATCGAGTATAAAGGGGCCCACTCACTAAGAAGGAAGAATGCGCAGTTAAGTATCTGCACGTTTGCTGTAAAGCAAACGTGTGCATTCATATTTCCCACACACATACACTTTTGCGTGTTGGTTTGAATGTGCGACAAGCGTGAGATGACGTCGACGAAAAAAGATCTGATGTTAATGGCAGTGGCGTGTGTTGTTATTTAGGAAGAATGTCCAATGTATAAATAGGGAACCCAACACTGTATTGCTAAAAATATGAAACGTGCACAGACTTGTTGCCCTACACGGTCGTTTTTGGTCATTCTTCCACGTACGGTGAACAATGCACACGCCAAAAATCAAAACTATCTTGATTCCGATGGAGATAATTGCGCATTTCAAATTTACGCCATACACACACTGTTTTAACTGTACCCCGTACAACGCGCATTCAAGTCTTCGCGCTTCCCTTTAGTGAGTGGGCCCTTTAACATGTAGGTAAGAGCGCCAGTGAATGAACACCCACCAGTAAATGAACGCTATTTAAAAAAACAATTATATTAAGAAGTATCTGTCCAAATATTACAAACTACTATCTTCAGATTGTTACGCCATCTTTGGAGAATATGCGGCATCTCTACTTTTCCCGCCAACCTGTCATTGGTGCTCATAATATTTGGTTAGAGCTAGTGCTGAGTGTTAGCCTGAGTTTTGTGAGTGATATCATTTACAATGCTCACCAAGGTATGTTTGGGGGAAAGGTTTTAGTGCATTTATATATAGCGTCACATTGTTTGTGATAGTTTTATTTAATTTGATATGATTTTTAAAAACAGATTTAATGACAATTTGTGCAGAATATAACCTATAAAATTGAAATTAATGCTGTTCATTATGTTGGTTTCCAAATATCAGCATAATCCAGTGAATGAACAGGGTGTTCATTCACTAGATTTCGGAAATTTTGTTTCGGTCTTTGTCCAATACATTATTCAATGGCTCCTGAAGTCGACATTTCTTTTTCTGCCTGCAGATGTGCTCAAATGAACCCGTATCCAATGAATGAACGGGGGTGTAAAATGTTGAATAGCACCTTGTTCACTCACTAGATAAGGGATCCAGTTAATGAACAGCACATTTTCATAAAATGTTCTGATCAATCATGGGAGAAATAGATTAATGAAACAAGTTTTTTTTCTCGTTAGGCGACATCAAGTCATGAAAAACCATACCAACGGTTCTGGTATTCAGAAGACTAATTGAAGGAAGCTGTAAATGCTATTCGTACTGGCTCAATAACATTAAATGCGGCCCACAAAGCTTATGGGATTCCAAAGAGTACCCTCCATAAAAAATAAAAGAAAAGGTACACTAGATCGGAAAATGGGGGACGACAACATATTTGACTGGCAGAAGAAGAAAAAAACGAATAGAGCAGTGGATCCTGCACAATGCTAAAGTTGGATTTCCTTTACATCCAAATGATGTTAAGGATTCAGTTCAACGGGTGTTTGAAAGCGGGTAATAGAAACAATCCTTTCAAAGATTCTAGACCAGGAGTTAAATGGTTCAAACTATTTTGAAGCGTCATAGAGAAATAGTATTGAAAATGCGGAAGTAATAACTAAATCCAGAGCTTCGGTAAGCGAAAAAAACATCAGAGAATGGTTAGTGAACTTCAGATTATTTACAGAAAACGAATGTCTTGACATGATGAATGATCCGAAAAGAATAATGAATGTGATGAAACCGGCGTGCAAACATGCCCGAAAAGTGGAAAGGTTCTAGCTTCAAAATCACTTAAGAATTTTTATGAAGTAGTGAGCGGATCGGAAAAAGAAAACATAACTGTGCTTTGCACTTATAACGCAAGTGGTGATTGAAAGTCTACCACCAATGGTCATTTTCCCTACAAAAGATTGCCAACTCACATAATAAACAATATGCCATCTAAATGGGCCGTAGGGAGATCGGATTCAGGTGGATGGGTCTAGTACATTTTATGAATATGTGGCAAACGTGGTTCATCCATGGTTGCTGGATAATAATGTGGAATTTCCTGTGATACTATTCCTCGACGGGCATAAGAGTCATTTAAGTATTGAATTAGCGGATTTTTGCAGGGACAAAAAAATCCATGTGTATTGCCTTCTCCAAACGCAACGCACATAATTCAACCATGTGACGTAGCTATTTTAAACCATTAAAAATCGTATGGAATCGAATGTCGGAAATACAAGAATAAAAATCCAAACGTGCCCATAACAAAAATAAATTTCACTAATGTTTTCAGTAAAGCATTGGATAAGGTATTAGGGAGGTCATCAGAAAGCTTTCGAAATTTGCGACTTTTTCATTAAATGCTGATGCTATAGATTATTCCAAATGCATATCTAGTAGTAATGATACTGAAAATCTATTATATCAGAAAATCATTGTGTAGAAGACTTCAAACTTGCTAAAATAGTTTTGGACGAAATCAAGTTCTAGAAAAAATATCAATAGAAGGAATACTGATTGAAGACTATATACAAAAGTTGAATGAGAAAATTAAATCAGAAAAGCAGAGAAGGAATTGACTGTTGAAAATAGTATGCC
>JACDNR010000719.1:0-60073 GCA_013421045.1 Propylea japonica
CTACGACAGTTTCCACGATTAAATCTCTCTCTCGAAAAAAAATTAAGGCTCTTTGCACAGCGCAAGCAGAACTAAACGTCGAAAACGAGGACCCGAACGACGCGAGAAAGGACGCAACCATCGCTCCGTCCCGCTCTACGCGCGGTCCACAAGGTCTAACGCGTCGCATAGCAACAGCCAGTTGTGCGAGCCGATGGGCGGGGCGAGCGAGGCGTCAGGCTCCGCCCACCGAGGCTCTTTTTCTCTTCGCGGGATCGAGCGCGTTTGAAGCTGTCGCTCCGTCCTTGTCTAGCGCCGCGAAAACGTGCGACGTCCGTCGTTGATGCGTTGTGGTTCCGGCCGCTGCTGGAGGAGGCCGCTCCGAGCGAGGTAGTTGCGGGTGCGTGAAACTGAGATCTTTAGAGGAATGGTGTTTTGGGGGGATCGTCGGTTTAGGGTAATTGGAAAATAGATTATACAGGGTATCTATAAATGATTTTAACAGCGCAGTTGGCTTTGTATTATTCACATTTTGCCGCTTCCTATGCAAACCGTAGAATTCTGTGATCATGCTATGCTCTGATTGGTTAGAGATTGGTATTTTGTAGCGGCAAAGTAATCCGAAGCCAACTACGCTGTTACAATCATTTATAGAGCCCTGTAGTATATAGTCCGTTAACGAAAGATGAGCGCATAGTAGGCGTTTGTTTATTTATCTGAAGTTGGCAGTATTTGCTGTCATAACGTAAAATAAATCAACGTTGCCGATGTACCCGGCCTCGCCCGACAAGCTTCCGTGTTATTAGAGAACTCTATGCAATATTGACAACATTGCGTATCAATCTGACAAGAATATAAACAACATAACCTAAAATTTTAATATACACAGTGGAATATGCCAAATTTCCATGTCACAACGACGGCTCAAACTTTCGCGAACGGACTAGGTATATACTCCGTTACGAAACTTTGAGCTGTCAGTTGCCCATGACAATTAGCATATTCCACTGTGTATATTAAAATTTAAGGTTATGTTGTTTATTTTCTTGTCAGATTGATACGCAATGTTGCCAATTTTGCATAGAGTTCTCTGATAACTCTCAAGCTCGTCGGACGAGGCCGGGTACATTCGGCAACGTTACTTTATTTTTCGTTATGACAGCGAATACTGGTAGTATTCGCTTCAGATAAATAAACAAACGCCTACTTTGCGCTCAATAATATGTGAACGGAGTTTATATATGTATTTGTCTACAGAAAGGGACATTGTTATGGTCTAAAGGCTTGAGTTGCCCAAATAAATCTGTCATCTTCTTCTATGGTACAAGGGTATACAGATGGTTCCAAAACCTCTACAGGAGCTGGCGCTGGGATATAAGGGCCAAGTACCAAGTGTGCACTGTCGCTAGGCTCCTGTATGAGCGTCTTTCAAGCGGAAATCGTAACCTATTGAAAGATGTCTAGATATAAATCTAGAAAGAAACTATCAGAAGTGCGATATACCCATACACTCAGACAGTCAAGCTGCTATTAAAGCACTGAACTCATACGTCATCGACTCAAAGATGATCCGGGAATGCTGGAACATTCTCAATGAAGTAGGCAAGAAAAATGTGGTCCCTTTAATCTGGGTTTTCGGCCATTCGGGAATCAAAGTAACAAAGAGGCCAATACACATGCAAAGAGGGCGCACGAATGTCACTCATTCACCGCTCACCGCCCAGAACCTTCTGTGGTATAGGTAAATGTACCTATAAGGAGTTTCTGGAAAGAAGAAAGCCGAAATGAAAAACTCTGGCGGAATCTTCCAGGGATGCATAATTCCACTAAGTTCCTTGGGAACTTTGAAACAGCAAGATCCAAAAGATATCTGGATCTTGGTAAGAAACAATTAACCTCCCCACTGGCCTTCTCACAGGACAATGTCGCCTTAGGAAGCACCTGTTGAGGAGGGGATTATCGGACACTGACGAGTGTAAGTTCTGTGTAGGGAGGAGGAGGAAACCCTATTCACCTAGTCACGGAATGCTTTGGCATTGCGAGCCTAAGGAGAGAATGCCTTGGGCGAGAAACCTTGTAAGAGTTTAATTGTTTTATTTCAATTGCGTAACTTTTGACTTACATGATGCTATTTACAATACAAGTTGTTTTGGTTTATGAAGATGACATTAATGTCATAGAATATTCTACTGGAGAGTTTTAATAAGTGGAACTGTCTCCTGAATATAAAATTCTGACTTTTTTGTGATTATATCCTGTTGAAACTTTTAATTTCATGGAAATTATGACTAATTTTCAAATAAATTCTAGCTTTTTCTTTAATTATAGATCGAAAAACTGAAAAATACTAACTAAATTAATAGGAATAATTAATAGAAAGGAATTAATAGCTCTCAGGATTCAAATTTGTGTTTTCGTTTTGAGAGAATATAAACAAGCGCGCTAGAGCTTCGACTTAAATTCAGGACTAATTCAATTTGTTAATCTCTCTTTTTGGTTGGTTACAACTCTACTAATCATAAATAAATCCATTTATCCACTCCTATAGAGTAATATGTCAATTATTAAACTAATATAACACACCCTAATAATAAAATACCTAGGAAAATGAAATTGCCTACAAAAAAAATGAATAAAAAGTAGGATCGATCCGAAAATCTATTTCAGCCTTCAAGATAACGTTCTAGCTATTCATTCCAGATTTATTTTGGAAAACGTAAATTTTTGAAGTTGCGAAAGAACTTTATTTGATTAGTAAGAGATTTGATTCCCGACCACAGAGTACAGAGGTTTGACGGTTGGACGAAATGTTATCAACGCTTTTGACAACTGTTCAAAAATTTTTTAAATGCAGATAATTCGAATTTTACTGAAGAAGTCGTGGATAAAGTATAGTATTCAATCCGCGGTAATGCTCAAAACACACTTGATGAATTACACCACTTGCCTGACGGCTAGTGGTGCAAAATTCATCTGCGTGTGTTTTAACCTGCATTACCGCTCATCGAATAATATATGTACTATTATGTCGTGATTGAGAAAATATAAGCTTTTCAAATTGAAAAAGAATCAATTTCAGATAATCGCAAAGTGGATAGTTAACTCTTGATGAAAATCAATAAAACCTGAGCAAATGATTAATTTTTTCATTAAAAATCAAAAACTCATTACTTCTTATCTGAGCTGAGTCACCACACCAGCAATATTCTCGATTTCATCATGATATTGAAAGAAAATATTCCTCATAACATAATCCTGATTAGTCTGTTGAGTGCTTTGGTAACCAAAGAAAAAAAAGAAAAACTCTGTAACTCGCAACTAAAAAATCTCGATTTTCAAACCTCAAAATCCCAATCGTCTATGACCAAAAACAAACGAAATACTCATAGAACGCAAGGATCAAAATGTAATCATCTGCCTTTAGACCGACAAAACTTTCTACCGCGCAAGTCACTCGCGATCTCGTGGTCCAAACTGCTCTCACTACTATTTGTTTTAATTTTTTATGGTTCGAGAGTTGAACAGTCTTCTGTGGGTTATCGCGAGGTACGGTACATTTTCTGTGTGATCGGATGTTGTTCTGTGTTTCGTCGCTTTCGATGTTCCCGTCCCCGAGCGGCCTCTATGCTCTATTTCCGCTAGATCGTTATCGACTTCTTTCTCTTGTTTCTACTGGTGTTTCTGTGATTGTGGGTGACGTGAATTTTGTGATACCGTGTTCTTGTAAGATGAGATTCTACATTTTAACTAGTTTTCTCTTGTTTACGTGAGTATTTGAGTGTTTTAAGACTTTGTTTTCTTTAGTGAGAGGTGAGAGGAAAAACTTTTTCGTTTTTCGATTGATTTGTGATTTCAATCATGAGGAAAAGGTAAAATATTGAAAGTATGTCGCGAAAAAACGTTAGATCGCCGTTACATTCTACGTTGCAAAATACTTCCTTATGTTTTATTTAGCATTACAAATTGGGCAATTGTCTTTATAAAAGCTTGAATAAGTTTTATTTCTGGGCAACACACCGTTATTGGAATGCATTATTCGAGTGTTTTTGGTCACGTGTACCAGTCGGTTGATTTTTTTATCGTGGTCTTTGTATATATGATGATATTGTTGGAAATTGAGAATTGTTGGTGAAATGCAATTTTGGTCATACGAGGTGGATCTGAATTGTTATTCAATTTTGACCATGAATTATTCACTTCAATTAAAAAGTTTTTGGATTTCATTCCTCATTGGGTATAGAAGATACAAATGAAAATTTTTGTAGCTCTATGATTGAATTGATTCTACTGTTAAGATTTCAGTGGCTATTATTTGTATTTTTTCTCTATATTCTTTTGTTGTTTCCATTGTTTTTATGGTCACAAAACATAGACTTATGAAAGAATGTACAGGGACGTGTGAGAGAGAGAATATTGACTTCAGACAAGGATGGAATATGTAAGTGCGAAGCACAGAACATATATAAAAATACTGGATCATAGATATCTACGCATTAGATATTTTTATGTTCTGTGATTTTTCCTACATTAAGAGAGAGATATTAGTTTAGTTTAGTCTATGCTCTACACTAATATTACTCAATCGCTTTTTCGCTTTTTTATGTTGGGGGCACGAAACTTAGTGTGAAAGTAACGTGACGCCATGTCCATCCTTTTATATGACACAAACTTACTGATCCTAAAATTCATTCTCATAGCTCATAACAAGCATTGAAAGTTATTTCGGAACTATTAATTAGTTTTGAAATTCACTCTCTTGAAATTTCAGACAGGAATGCTTGTTTCAGAAATATTCAAGGAAATCTAGGATATTCTAAAAACATTATTAAATTAATACCTACTACCCTTAATCAACCCACGCTACTGTACTCAACTCTGGAATGTTGCTGGTTTTTCACATGTCCTGCAAATAAACGGTATTTCGGCATTTTCTCTTATAGTAAATGAACTTCAATATTACTGCAAGGCACATTAAAATGTAGAATCACGAAAACTGTCGCAAATATATTGAAAATCGTGATTTTCCTCATTTTTGCCTCTGTTTACATCTGACCTAGGTACCGGTTTTTCACTATAACTTGACCCCCCCTTCAATTTGTTACTGAAGGAGATACAAAAAAATTTTTCGTATAAAAGTTTCACGAAATCAACTTAGGTTTTTTGATATGATTCCAGAAACTGAAATATATACAGGGTGACCAAGATATTGATGGAAACTTCATTTTTCAAATGGAACACCTGTATATTTTTCCATATTTGGTTAGCTCTTTTCCCCTGATTTCGAATATGTAACATATGTTGGTCTATCTCTTTATTTCTGAGCACCACAGAGTTTCAAATTTCAATAATTATCTGGCATAGCATTTTGGAAGTTCGTGAATATTTAAGTGGCCAATTTGATCTTTTGTTTGTTAATGGCACACCCATTTTATGGCCACCAAATAGTCCCGATTTAACACCGTTGGACACGTTTTTATAGCCGTTCCTGAAGGAAAAAAATTACTTCAGCAAAAATGACAATCAATGAAAGCGGAGAATAATATTAATGATATAAAATCAACCAATATTAAACCCTAAACAACTTGAGACAACTATATGAACTATGTGTATTGAATGAAGGTGGTCATTTTGAGCAATTTCTTTAGTTGATGTTATTCTTACCATACTAACATAGTTTATCATTTTTCATTGGTTAAGTAATTGTTAAGTATTCATTCTAAAATAATACTCCTAAGTAGATTGTTTGGATATAAAGAACTCGTAGGTATTTCACATATTTTTTTTCGGTGTCATCATTTCAAAACTTTGAAACTCTGAAATTGAAGAGACACATCCACATACGCATTTATATCGAGATCAGGAGAAATAGCCTATCAAAAAAGGAGAATATACAGGGCAGGGTGTCGTATTTGAAAAATATAGTTGCATTCAATGTTGTTTACCACGTATATCTTCCCATTGACGTTATTATAACTCCAAAAATGAGCATTTTTAGCAAACGCACTCTGCCACTTTTAAATGATTACAGATCTTGGGAGGTGGTTCTTAAAAATTTGAAACTCTGTGGTTCTCAGAATAAAAGAGATAGACCAAAGTATGTTACATATTCGGAATCAGGGAAAAAGAGATAGCAAACATGGAAAAATATACAGGCTGTTCCATTTGAAAAAATTAAGTTGCTATCAATATGTTGGCCACCCTGTATATATTTCCGTCATATCAAAAAACCTCAGGTGATTTCGTGAAACTTTTATACGAAACATTTTTTGTATCTCCTTTAGTAACAAAGTTAAAGGGGGGTCAAATTATAGTGAAAAACCCGGTACATGACGAAAAACTTTAAAAAAATTAGGTTTGTCATTTGTTCACTTAAGTGGTTCAAAAAAACTAAGTCTTTCAAAGATTCATTTGGAAATGCACTTTAAGAGGGGGTTGATTTGTACAAAGAAAGCTCTGAGTAGGAGCTTTGAGCGCTCGTTCTTTGGTGGAGCAATGAGACGATTACTCAAAATTGTATATGGGTTTTCAGTTTGATACCAAATATATAAATGCAGAATCTCAGTACAATCGGAATTATATTCTGAAAATTATTCGAAAAATTAACTATGTAAAAAATAAATAATTACAATAATGAAATTCTATGATCCTGATCATGCGATTCTCTTGGAATTTTGCACGAACATTCAGTATATCAGTTTTGATTCACAAAATCAATTCACTAGAATCGGCTATCCTATTAGGGAAATATTGAGATTCTTATTTTCAATATTCCAATTGAATTTCTATGGTTCTGTTGACACTATGGCCACAAAATTTTTCATGAAGATTGAATGAATCAATCTTTCATTCACACAATTAATTTCACTCGGATCGGAAATATAAGATTCCTCTTTTCAATATTCCAATTGAATTTTTACCTACGATGTTAAAATCATTTATAAAGACCCCGTGTAAAGATTCTCCTTTTCTTATTCCAATTGAATTTTTTACGGTTCTGTTAACACTATAGCCACAAAATTCTGCATGGGCATTCAGTGTATCAATCTTTATTTATAAATGAATTTCATCCGAATCAGTTATTTTTTAAGGAAATATGAAGTTTTTTTTTTCTATTGAATTTTCTATGGTTCTGTTTACACATGGCCCACAAAATTTTACGTGAGGCTTTTTATGAACATCCTGCATTTGTCCATAACTTTTCATTTTGATTGGTTTCGTATTTCCTGTGATATTTGAGGAACAAAAATGTTGAATGGCCATATTTTATGGAATACCCTGTACGATTTGCTGGTTAACAATCTTAACCGAGCCATTTGGCACCTGAACTCATCTTGAAAATTTCAAGTCTCGAGGACAATCCCTCGAAGGACAAAATTGACACACATTATTCGCCAGCCTTCGAAATTATCATCTATTTTTAACCTGGAAAGCGATACGAAACGAACACTAACCTATCCGACCAACTCTCTGTTGAACAAGACGCTCTTTGACGTCACCAGATAAAAAATTATCAGATATCGTGCCCTCGATGGCAGTTTTTATTGTCCAGACGGCCTTGGAATCGAGACAATATCGCACGGTATGTCAAGTGGCATGGGTCCGGGTGCACGAGTGTAACGTTGCGCCATCTCGCGCCTCGGTCGGTAAGAAAGGAAAATCGACGAAAAAACTATTTCTTCTTCCCCTGCGCTCGTCTGGTTTTCCTTTTTCCAGTGCTAACCCTTGTTAGATAACAACGCGTTCGAGTGTGAGTCTATTTTCCGTGTATCTTGGGTAGTTATTGGATTCTGTGGTTCGAAATTTGTCCAGTGTGTGAAGTACATTTTTGTGGTACACATTCGATTAATCGAAATTCTGTGGTGCGATCTCGTTTGTGGTACTCTTTTATACAGCTCGATTTGAATTCTGTGGTTTGATTTAATCTGTGGTATGGAAGTGGAAATTCTGTGTTTCACAATATTTAACATCGAAAGTTTATATAAACATATCTTTGCAATCGAATCTTTACCCATTATACTTATCTTGATGGTTTTTAGTTATTTAATCAACTAGGTTATTAAACACAGCGACTAATGGTCAAGATATTTTAATGCGTGAGCGGAGCAAACGCGTTAATAGTTCGAGACCAGTAGTCGCTAGATTAATAACCGTTGTGATTACAACATTTTTCCGACGATCTCAACATCAATAGTGTATAAATTCTTGATTGAAAATACATTCTCATTTTGCACAAGACATACATTTGACATTGAATTGAATTTCTATGTTCTATGTTCCAGTAGAGTTTTGAAATTTCTCGTAGTGCTTCTGAATATTTTGTGTACGGGCTTGCCATGAGGATTGCACATTTAAAATGGCTAAAAAATTGAGCATTAAAGTGGGTCATTAATGCTCAATTCCGTACACATAAAATCACCTTTCATTTCGAGGTCGGCGGAAGTTATTTAATCAACTAGGTTATCAATGTCGCTCGATTAATAACCGAGTTGATTACAAGATTTTCCGACGATCTCAATATGAATTGTTTATGAATCCTTGATTGAAATACATTTCCATTCTGCACAAGACTAACATTTGACATAATAAAATTTCTAGTATCTATGTTCCAGTAGAGTTTTGACATTTCTGGTAGTGCTTCTTTATACTTTGCTATACGGTTGCATCAGGATTGCACATTAAAATAGCCAAAATTGAGCTTTAAGATTGGTCATTAATGATCAATTTTGTACACATTAAAATCACCTTTATTTAGAGGTCGGCGGAAAATTATTTTTCTGTCGGCCTCGAAATAAAAGGGGGGTCGCGTAAACGAAATTGAACATTAATGGCCCATTTTAACGTCCAGTTTATGTTATTTTAACGTGTAATTGTCATGGGCAACGAGCACAAAGTATTCAGAAGCAATATGAGAAATGTCACAACTCTACTGGAACATAGAAATTTATATTATATCGAATGTACGTCTTTCAATCAAGAATTTATTCTCAATTCATAATGAGATCGACTGAAAATTTTGTAATCAACTGGTTTATTAATTCAGTCGATTAAATAACTATTAAGTATGATTTCTTAAAAACGTTATAGGTTTTCACTCCCAGTATCTGAAAAGAAATAATTAAGTAAATAAATTTTTATTTTTGGCCAATTGTTCTGCTGGAATAGATGGTATTTGGTTTGATTTATTGAAGAAAGAAATGACATCAGGAAATTCAAAATTAAATAAATCAACATCTATATATCGACAACTTTCAATGTCAATCAGAATTGCAAATGAAAAAAACACACAATTCTGAAAATTTTACAAGTTGTCTGAAGAAGGTGTCTGATATAGGCACCGAAACGTTACATTATCCTTTTCATTAATTCCTTTTTCAGTTTACTGTTAGGGAACAATTTTTTCAAGACCAATTTTGCTCCTGACAAATAGGTGCAAAAATTCTCGCAGGAGCACTTCATCTTACTAAAAATTTTTAATTTGTATTTCTGTTTCTGAGACTGGAACTGAAAACCTATAAGTTTTTAGAAAGGCAGAATCCTCTCAGAATATATTTCAATTGATATCTATTAAGTATAAGTATCATAAATATCTATCACGAAGTGAATCCATAAGAAAATTCCCAAATTAAGGAATGATGTTTCGAACACTTGCATTGCGAATTGGCCCATACTATGAATGCCTTCATTTCTATAGTTCAAATTCAGTGCAGAGACAGAACTTCCTTATCTTCTGTAGAGATGTGTGTGGTTAGGATCGAATCATAGAATATACTCGCATTTTTTTCCGTGATCACGTTTTATTCTATGTTTTGTACAGGGGTGTCCAAACCCCGCTCAAACGATATTTCAGGATTCCATAAGTAAAATATTCGAGATGTATCATTTTCGACGTGGCAACACCACGTCCAAACGTTGAATTGTTTGTTGTACCTATACGAATCACGGTATATTGCGCCTCTACGACTGGGTCGGCAGTACCTACTTTTCTCGTTAGCTACGTTCCAGTTTAAGCGTCTAAACACCGCGAGCCAGAAAGAGAAGGCTGCAGACGACCGCGAACAACAACACGCCAGACCGCCAACATTACTAGGAGGTATCCTAATTAGAATAGAAATAGAGAGAATAATATAGTAGGCACTGACCCCGGACAACGAGATTTTTATGAGGTAAGCGCTCCGACGACGAGCCGGCAGCGCTGCCTCGACGTTTTATCGCGATTCGGGAACATAGAGAAGGGTCGACGTTCGTATCGGCGGCGATTTTGCATAGAAATGTGAGAGTTTCTGTGATGCGCTTGGTTTTTGTGGTTTTTTTTGGGGTTCTGTGGATTCGGAACGGGTTCGTTCGTGTGGAGAATGAGGTCGTGGTGGTTTTATGGCCAGATTTGTCTGTGGGTAATGCTGAGTTCTATGAATTTGTTTGTAACGGAGATTTCGTCGTCGAGAGTGATTTTATCATGTTTCGTTTTATCGTTGATGATGTGCAGCACTTGATATGAGGCTTAAATGGATCGATACCTGAGTTTATTACAGTTTTAGCCCTTTATGATTGATTGGATGTGATTTTCTTCAAGTATTTTGAGTTACTGACTTCAATCGTGAATATTGTATGATCGTTTTTTACTCTTTTTGTATTTCTGTCGATGTTTCAGTAAGAATCTCACCGATTCATGAAATTTTATCGAAATGAGCATAGAGCAAGCATTTTATTACTTATTCATAAACGTAAAATCACAGAAATCACGGATGTTCGTATATAATTAAAAACAATGAGATTATTGAACAATACAATCACCTGTTTAACACTTTATTATTGTTGGATTACTTATATTATGCTAATTACTGGTTCTCTTTTTGAATCGCAGGTTGAATACACCTGGATTGAAAAATGCACGACATATGTAACTCCTTACCTATTTTTGGAAGATGAAGAATAGGAAAATTGCTAAGAACTTTTCAGAAGTGGTAAGTTTTTTACGATACTTTGTTTGAACTAATGTAATCTCCGTTTAAACAAGTCGAAAGTCAATGAATAATCTGCTTTTAATGGGTTATAAATGTATAATTCGAATGCACCGTTACGTTACATAGTACAAAATAAAATTACAAAAACTCGGACATTCTGAATCCATACAATATTATAAATGCGAAAGTAACTCTGTCTGTCTGTTACTCTTCACGCCTAAACGGCTGAACGGATTTTGATGAAATTTGGTATGCTAATAGATGATAACCTAGAATGGTCATAGGCTGACGTTCTTAGGGGGTAGGCAGTAGGCAGATAACTAAATTGAGTTAGTGATATTTAGTCGTTTTTGTTGGGTCTTTGCTTCTTTCACGTCTAAACGGCTGAACAGATTTTGATGAAATTTAGTAAGGTAATAGATGGTTACCTAAAAACGGATATAAGATCAAAATGATTACGTCATCGTACTTAGAGGGTAGGAAGTAGGCAGAAAACTGAATTGAGTTAGTGATTTTTTTTATGGTTTTTGCTGCTGGAGTCTGACCTATCATGCCTAACGGCTGAACGGATTTTGATGAAATTTAGTTAGGTGATAGATAGTAACTTAGAAAAATTATATGGGCTATTAATTTTCATGCTATCGTACTTAAGGCGTAGGCAGTAGGCAAAAAAACTAATTAAGTTAGTTTAATTCGTTTGTTTTAGAAGTTTCCCTCATTCACGCCTTAACGTCTGAACGGATTTTTATAAACCTTGGTTAATATAAAGATAGGATCCTAGGCACGGACAAAGGCTACTTTTACGGCGGGAAAATACCTCAAACCCGCGGAAATCTAGCGTGATCGTGTCAAGAAGCGCATGCGCTATAGCTACTGAAATGATTTGATGTTTTTTTTTAACTGAGTGTTACTAAGACTTCAAGTAGTAGTGATCACTTTTCTAACTTAGAGGGTCGGTAGGCGCCATAATTTAGGGAATTTATGATAAAATTCTGATGCAACTGTCTTTATTTAACAGTTTTACTTGGATCGAATTACCGTGCAAAGCGGGGCGGGTCGCTAGTGGGTTATAAATGTATAATTCAAATGCATCGTTATATTACATAACACAAAAGAAATCGCAATAACTCGGACATTCTGAATTCTGATTCTGAATATAAAACCCCCCTGTATACATGGGTGCAAGATAATTCCTATAAACGATCTTCCACTATCTGTCAAAAACAACCCCAATCTTTCGGAACGCTGCCCTGTCCACCAGGGAGCATAGAAATTAAAGACGTAGTGGCGGACGCGTTAATCGCTCGCCATTTTAAAAATAACCGTCCTCGCGCGGGTCGAAAAACGCTGCGATCCGATACGACAGAGGTCGACGCATCCATTTTTCGCGTTTTTATCGGCTGACCTATTGTTTTTATCGTGGACGGACGGACGGAGGGCCGCCGATAGGGAACGAGTAAAAAAACAAAGCGAGCGATGCAAAAATGACACGCGGTTGGCTCTGTGGTCTCTAATCGCGCGACGGCTCGACGATCTTGAACCTCTGTGGTGCTTCCGTCGAGGTCACACGTTTTCTGTGGCGCGAGTGGCGGGAAAACTGGTTGATGTACGGGTGGTTGGTCGTGAAGTTTTCGGGTTTAATGTGGGGAATAGTTTTTCTATTGTAATTTTTTCGTATGTTAGATTTCAAGGGAATTTTTGGGATTTTTACTAACCCATCCCAACTTCCACAAATTTACTATTTTTTCCGCCGACCTTAAATAAAAGGCGATTTCAATGTGTACGAAATTGAACACATTAATGACCCATTAAAATATTCAATTTCTATTCTAATGAGCAATCCTTATGACAACCTACACCGTTCAATCAGGAATTTATACACAATTCATATTGAGATCGTCGGAAAAATCTTGTATCACACTCGGTTATTCATCGAGCGACGAATGGTCTCGAACTATATTATCTTGACCATCAGTTGCTCTCTTCAATAACCTAGTTGACTAAATAACTATTACTCTACTCTATCGATTGATCGACTGATATCGATTGAAATATATTCTGGGGGATTCTGCATTTCTTTAGAACTTTATAGGTTTTCATACCAGTCTCTGAAACAGAAATAATTACAAAATGATTAATTAAGATGAAGTGCTCCTGCAAGAATCTTTGCACTTATTTGTCAGGAGCAAATTGGTCTTGAAAAAAATTGTTGCCTAACAGTAAAACTGAAAAAGGAATTAAATGAAAAGGATAAGGTAACGTTTCGGTGTCTATAATCAGACACCTTCTTCAGACAAATTTGTAAAATCTTCAGAATTGTGTGTTTTTCATTTGCTGTCTAATTGGCATTGAAAGATATAGAGAAGTTGATTTATTTAATTCGCAATTTCCTGATGTTATTTCTTCTTCAATAAATCAATTCAAATACGATCTATTCCAACAGAACAATTGGGCCGAATTATCTACTTTATCTAACAAAATACATGTGGATTCCTTAATTTTCCTTTTATAATTATCAGGTTCCGTCATTAGGATCTTTTGTTGTTCCAGTTCGTCATATGATCTCCTCTATTTGAACATACATGATCACCTATTTGTGATCTTGTAATGTCTCTATTTTTGATGTGTTTCTTATGTTCCCGTTTTCTTATTTCCAAAGGTCTTGATGTCTCTCCTATAAAGGACTTTCCACATATACTGGGAATACTGTAAACACAATTTTTGATTTTTGTGTCTCATTCATTGGTTTCGTTCTGGTTAGAATGGATCTCAATCATTTTGTGTTTTGAAAACAGTTCTTATGTTGAATTTGGAACCAATTCTTCTTATTTTCTCTGAAAGGCCAGGAATGTAAGGAATGACGTTCAACAAATTTGGATGTTCTTGACGGTTTTCCGTTTGTACCTGATCATCATTAGAATCTTGATTAGATATTTTTCCTTCTACTCTACTGGTTTGCTGGTTAACTATACCAAGAGAAAAGACAGTTGCCTCTCTTCAACCGTGCACATCTTAATATTACTCTACGGTCACCAGCACAATCTGTACTCTTACCACCGACTTAACCATTTGCTCTACCAATGTAAATATTGCTTTGCAGCATTTTCTATGGTCGTTTCCCCCACCTTCTCGGTCGTCGAATTTTCGCACGATCCCCGTACCGGCTTTCCGCACCGCCGTTGTCGTCCTCGCATTAGAATTCTCGCGTGGGAGGCGAGCGGCCATAGCCAAGATTGCAATAAGTCGTGTACTGACCTCGGCCAACCCGAATTTTACGATCCCTTCGCTCGCTTTTCTTTCCTCCCCCTCTCTCTCCACCTCCTCCTCCCGACGACGCGCGAAACGGTCACGTGATTTATATTTGGGGGGCCCCTCGTCTGGTTTCGGGTTCATAGAAACCTCGTTGCGGTAGTCTGTGTTCCGTTTTCTTAGGCGGGGCGGAAAATTGTGAGTGGTAAAAGTTGCGTTTGTTCGTTCGCAGGCGAATTTTCTCTTTATGACCGTTGGAATAGTGACATAGAAATGGTGCGACGTTGAGTTGGATCGATGGTTTGAAGGTGTCGTTTCTGTGGGCTTGGTTCTGAGGTTCTGTGACATCCAAGGGATCTTTGAAGGTTGAACTATTGTTTTCGGTGGTATGATGAATGTTTTTTTTTATCCATTTGGGTTTGAAGATTCTGTGACATTCTGTGACTAGTTTTTCTGTGGAATTTTAATGGCCTCACCTGTTTTCAATGGTTCCAAAGATTGTTTCGATGAGTTTTTAAGGTTTTAGGATTTTAGTTCTGTATGTACCAGTCCTAACAGAAATATACCGAGGTTTACTTATATTTTATCGATTCTGAAGACTTATTGTACTGGATTTTTTTCTAATTCTCGAAAAATACTCCTCAAATATTTGCATATATCCATATCTTACAAATGACCTTGGACACAGTAACTTTTAAAATTTTATAAATAGTTTTTAAACTTGCAATTTCTTGTTTAAGTCGGCTTCTATGAAACTTTCATTGATTACTAATTCTATAATGCATTTTTCCGTCGACCTGAAAATAGAAAGTGGGTTAATGGTATACAAATTAAACATAACGGCCCATTTTAATGTTCCATTTATGCTATTTTAGCGTGCAATTGTCACAACGAACCAAACAAAGTATTCAGAAATAATTCTATATGGTATTGTCACAACTTTACTGAAACATAGAATAGAAATGTCTTTATCTCGTGCAAGATATTAATGTATATTAATCAAGAATTTATACACAATTCATATTTAGGTTGTCAGAAAAATCTTGTTATCCACTCGTTTATTAATCTAGCGCTCTCTGCGCAAGCGTTTAAATATCTTACCCGATAGCTATCATTCATTTTTATTCAATTATCTAACGAGTTCGTCATAGAAAAGAATGTTGCATATAGTCTGTTCACGAAAGTTTGAGCGCATAATAGGCGTTTGTTTATTTATCTGAAGTTGGCAGTATTTGCTGTCATAACGTAAAATAAAGTCAAAGTTGCCGAATGTACCCGGCCTCGTCCGAAGAGCTTCCTAGTTATCAGAGATCTCTATACTCCGTTCACGAAAGGTTGAGCACATAGTAGGCGTTTCTTTATTCATCTGAAGTTGGCAGTATTGCTGTCATAACGTAAAATAAATTCAATGTTGCCGAATGTAACCGGCCTCGTCCGACGAGCTTGCTAGTTTTCAGAGAACTCTATGCAATATTGACAACATTGCGTATCAATCTGACAAGAAAATAAACATCATAACCTAACATTTTAATATACACAGTGGAATATGTCAAATTATCATGGCCAACCGACGGCACACCCTTTTGTGAACGGACTATATGTTATATTGACAACATTGCGTATCAATCTAACAAGAAAATAAACAACATAACCTAAAATTTTGATATACACAGTGGAATATGCCAAAATGTCATCGCAAACTGACGGCTCAAACTTTCATGAAAGAACTATAGTGGTGGATATTGAACATAAATGTCAATCTGTCACTATTGAGAATGAAATAGTTGATTGTACTGATTATTCCAGGATATATTGCAGAAATTGTCAAATATTTTACCTCTTGATAGAACCATATTTGCGAATTATAGAAGAACAATAATACCAACAATAGCTTCTTATTTATTCTTTCTCGAAAGAAACTTATCTATTTAGTCACTGGTTATGGCGTCCCAAACCCAAAGCTTGGGTACTCTTTGCCTATTGGTGTTAAGTTCTTCTATTATGACTGGCCTATAGACGTTTGAATTCTTGGAATTCTGATGGAAGGGCCAATCAACTTACCTGTCGACATTCTCGTTATGGAACCAGTAGGCTGGGTTTGAAATAGTTTTGTTCTGAGAACTACCTATCTGGGAAGCTTCCTTTTCAATGGGACACCCTGTGTATTCATGGGTCATCTCTTGGGTGGTTTATCTTCACTTCTTTTACTGGTATTGTTGTGGAACGTCAAATCGCAAGAATTTCAAGAATTATAGGGTGCCCTTGAAAGTTATTTTGATTTGGTTCAGATTTCGCAGGAATTAAAGCTTCATTAGAGAGTAGAGAACAAGGAATTGTTGGTAAAAAGCCAAGTAATGGATTCGGTCACGGAGGTTCTCAAGGTCGAGGTCATATTGTCGCTTGAAGTTTGTAGGTGACTGTTAAAAGTTCTTACTAAAGTCTGCGTTTTTTGAGTTAATACCCTATTGAGCCCTCGTTCTACACAAATATCTGTAATTAACGAATTTCGAGCTGAGAATGGAACGATAGGGTTCGAATCCCTGATGAAGAATCCATGGTCAAATTCAATTCTGTCCGTGGGGCCGTCCGTCCGTTAGCACGATAACTTTCGAAGGGGTTGTCCTAGAGACTTGAGATTTTCGAGGTGAAATCGGTTTCCAAATGCCACGGTCAAGATCGCTAACCAGCCAAATCGTACAGGGTGTTCCATAAAATATGACCATATCAAAATTTTTGTTCCTCAATATCTCAGACGAAACGGAACCAATCGAAATGAAATTTTGCGGGCACATACAAGATTTTCATAATGAGCCTCATGCAAAATTTTGCGGCCATGGTGTTAACAGAACCATAGAAAAGTCAATTGGAATATGGAAAGGAAGAATCTTCATATTTCGATTACAAGAAATCCGATTCGAGTGAAATTCATTTTGTGAATGGAGATGGATATACTGAATGTTCATGCAAAATTTCAAGAGGATCGCATCATCAGAACCATTTTTTTAAATAATTGATATTTATACATGTATTTCATTTTTTTATAATTTTCAGAATATAATTCCGATCGTGCTGATATATGACAGAATATTTAGATTTTCCATATAATAATATACACTACAATTACATGATTGTAACAGCTCAGTTGGCTTTGGATTATGCAAACCACAGAATTCTGTGATCATGGTATGTTCTGATTGGTTAGAGATTGGTATTCTGCAATCCAAAACCAACTGCGCTGTTTCAATAATTTATGAAGACCCTGTACAACTGAATTTAATACAGGGTCTTTTTAAATTATGTAACAGTGCAGTTGGCTTTGGATTATGCTTTGCCGCTACAGAATAAGGGTACTAACTAAACTATTTTACACTACAGAACATAAATCTATTACATTGTTCCTCAGGTTAGGCCATAGAAATACACTAGGGGCGTTCGGCATCGACATCGGACGTGTCGGATCGATCTGAACCTTTCGTTTATTACATACGGATTGAGGGGAGTACACATCTGGAGCGTTCGTCATTAAAATCTGAGCAATCGGACGTCGATTTTTTCGCTCGGTCTATTTCGACGGAGCAAAGCGATTTATCCATAGAGTTTTATGTTTTTTATATATTCTTTTGTTTTATGTTGAGTTTCCTGATCTGACAACCGATAAATTGAGAAGTTCTAACTCTTTTATTCTTCTGTTCTCATTTATTCATTAAAAACTTAATTAATTCATTAAAATTTTTCGATATAGCTATCGTAGTTATGAATGAGCAATAGGGGATATTCCTTTCTCGTTTATTTTTCGTGTAATAATTAATTAATTAATTAGGATCTTTCGGTACAACTATCGCCGTATTGATCGACCAGAAGGTGATATTGCATTCCTCGTTTCCTTTGCATTCAGTGCTTTTGCACCTAATTATTTGATTGAGATTTTACTGAAGAGCTACGAAAAGGGTGAAAGTATCGTTAAAAGATGAGCATATTTCCCAAAATAGTGATCTTTGAAATCTCATAATCTATAAAAGTAGAACAGAGCAATATGTTCTGTGGCAAATGCTCTGTACCTTTCGTTTATTCCCAAATATTACAGATGAATCTGTACGAGTTGTGGTCACGTCACTAAAAAATCCGTCTGTTCGCGGAGGTCAATGTCGAACGGGCATTTTTATTTCAGTATATTTCTACTATGGGCTAGGGGGTCGAATTCTGTGGTTGCAATGATAAATGCGTTGACTTTGCATAGGAAGCGGCAAACTGAAAATAATCCAAAGCCACCTGTGCTGTTACAATCATTTATAGAGACCGTGTATATTGTTACCATAGCAATTCGCAATAAACTTCTATATCCTCAACTTTGGCCTCTGCAGTTCATTTCAACTACCACCTTCTATGCTCGCCTTTCGGCATGGAACGTGTTTCCTTTTCGTCTTCATCTTTCCACTTTTATATACCCAGAATCGTGCCTATTTCTCATGTCAGTAACAGGTATTTCCTGAATCTGTCGCCCGAGACTCTCGTTCCCGTTCTCCGACCTCTGTTAATAATAAAGAACCCTACCTTGATCCCTGGAGCATAGAACTATATGGCGAAAAGCGACGACGTCGTCTGAAACTTTTGTAACATAAATCTCTGTAAGCAAGGTTCGTTTTTTTCCTCCGGAAAATTGCGTAGGTGCAATATACATAATGCAGGGCCTACGTAGGAGTTTCCAGTAGCTGAATTTGAATTTTTTATAACACTTTCTTGACTACTTGTACAAATATTTGATCTGATTTGGGAGTAACTTCGCCCCTTACACGGGAAAATAATCGTATTCGATTGTAAATGTCATTAGGTGCGTGAAGTTAGGTAGGTAATGATCTGTGATTGAGTTAGGATGTTGGAAACAGAGTGAAAAATATTATCACAGAATTCTCTTGGTAGGGCATAAAGTTAGGAAGAAACGTCTGTGGCCGAGAGAGGTGGTTGGAGACACAGATGATATCACAGAAATGAACGAAATAATTATGGACGAGGGAGGGGCGATTAAGAACACAGAGTAGGTCATATTATCACAGAGATTTTCGAATGAGGGTTAGGAACGAAAACATAGAATTCAGTATGTATATGTAGTTTCTGGACCATAGATTTAATACTAGTATTATTAAGGCTCTAGTATTATAGGGTTCATGTTCTGAACCATGGACCTATAATACTAACTGGACGTCGAACTTCCTTATTGTCACGTAGAAAAAAGTGAGGCAAATGGCCGCCATTTGCATTTTGGGGTGAACCACAAATATTTCGATGTTTTATCCATGCTCGAATTTTGATTGAAACATAGACGTTCCTTTGAAAGAAGTGATGAAAAAAGAACCCTATATATAGTGTTCTGTGAACTCTGACATTTCGGTCTATTAAAATTATAAATATTTTCGATTCTTGTGATTAGTTATTAAACAATATTGGTAATCCTATCATTTCAATTCGTTGAAATAAAATAAATAAAGGAATATTGATAATTCTAATATTTCAATTCATAGAAAAATTGACAACTCTCAAATTCGCCCCAAACTGCAAATGGCCGCCGTTTGCCTCAAAATTTTGACAGGTTCGCCATCTATACTCCGTTCACGAAAGGTTGAGCCGTCGGTTGGTCATGGAAATTTGGCATATTCCACTGTGTATATTAAAATTTTAGGTTATGTCTTTATTTCTTGTCAGATTGATACGCAATGTTGTCAATATTGCATAGAGTACTCTGGTAACACACAAGCTCGTCGGACGAGGCCGAGTACTTTCGGCAACGTTGACTTTATTTTCTTTATGACAGTAAATACTGCAACTTCAGATGAATAAAGAAACACCTACTATGCTCTCAACCTTTCGTGAACGGACTATATACTCCGTTCACGAAAGGTTGAGCACATAGTAGGCGTTTCTTTATATATCTGAAGTTGGCAGTATTTGCTGTCATAACGTAAAATAAATTCAATGTTGCCGAATTTACCCGGCCTTGTCCGACGAGCTTGCGAGTTATCAGACAACTCTATGCAATATTGACAACATTGCGTATCAATCTGACAAGAAAATAAACATCATAACCTAATATTTCAATATACACAGTGGAATATGTCAAATTATCATGGCCAACCGACGGCTCAACCTTTCGTGAACGGACTATAGTTAGTATTATAAATCTATGGGAGGATGTTGGAAACACAGAGTGAAAAATATTATCATAGAATTCTTCCGGTAGGGGATGAAGTTAGGAACGAAATGTCTGTGACATAGAGAGGTGGTTAGAAACAGAGAGAATAACATGGTATCACAGAAATGAAAGAAATAATTATGGCCTAGGGAGGGGCGATTTAGAACACAGAGTACGGCATATTATCACAGAGTTTTCGAATGAGGGTTAGGAAGTTAGGAATTAGGAACGAAAACATAGAATACAGTATGTATATGTATTTTCTGAACTCGAGATACCACAGAGTTCAGCGTTTTTCTAACGCTGCCAACGGCAACAAGTCGAAAACTAAATAAATTAGGTTCGGTGTCTGTATATTTCCGAGCTGTCCCACGACTTGAATAAATAATCATTCGTGAAGAATTCTAGGCACGACACCTCAATTCAATACTTCTTACTTGTCGTATTTTCAGTTTCGTCGGTTATAAATGAATGGGTATATATCAAAGGTGGAGTCGCAGAAGTCTCATACGGGCAATTTTCATAAATCATATCGCGGTTCGGGACGTAGGCAGACGGAAACGTCACGATTGAGGTTGGCGGGGGTCAAAGAACCAAATTAGTATGTGACTATTTACTGATTTTAATCATTTTCAAGGGCGCCGGCCGTTAACATCGGCGGGAATTACGTTTACCGCAATGTTCGCGAACATCCTGGGAAAAATGTACTTACGCAGCTTGGACTCATTGTTAAGAAAGAAATAATGAAGTCGATTCACAGACGCAGAAATATGATTCTTTTTTAAGGTGGAATTCTGCGTAGTTCCCCTTTATAAACGCGAATGATGAAATTCTATGATCCAAGAATTTTTCCACCGTGGTTTCCTGAATGAAATCATGGATTCGAATCATCAAGGGAGACGAAGAATTCTATGTTCCATTCATAGATGTTCTATATGTGTTTGAATTTAGGTTAGGTCGGAATTAGGCTGTTTTTAATCATTTGAGACCTGTTATCCATCGTGAAATAGTTTTTAATCGGCTACTTCATTAATGCGTCAGCAACTATGGTCAGGATATTTAATAGTTCGAGACCAGTAGTCGCTAGATAATAAACGAATTGATTTCAAGACTTTTTTCGTTGACCTCATTATAATTGACAATTCTTGACATCTTTTGACATAATATGAATTTATATGTTTGTCTGTTTCATAGAGTTATGACATTTACTCGTATAGTCCGTTCACGACAGGTTGAGCCGTCGGTTGGCCATGGAAATTGGGCATATTCCACTGTGTATATTGAAATTTTAGGTTATGTTCTTTATTTTCTTGTCAGAATGATACGCAATGTTGTCAATATTGCATAGAGTTATCTGATAACTCACAAGCTCGTCGGACGAGGCCGAGTACATTCGGCAACGTTGTCTTTATTTTACTTTATAACAGTAAATACTGCCAACTTCAGATAAATAAAGAAACGCCTACTGTGCTCAATCTTTCGTGAACGGACTATAAATGCTTTATCTTCGGTTGCCCATTACAATCGCACATTAAAATAGCATAAATTGAACATTAAAATGGACCATCAAGTTTCACTTTAGTACACATCAAATTAAATTATTAATGCTGTGTTTTTACTTCAAACATTTTCGTACTCCCCCTGTATAAATGTAATGAAGATCTATGGTCCGGAAATTTTTCCACCGTGATTCCTTTAAAGAATAATAGATTCGAACTATTCAGGGACAGAGAATTCTATGATCAATTCATAGATTGAAATTATGTGTTTCTTATTTGAATTTAGGTTATGTCGGATTTCTGAGGATTTTAAATCATTTGAGGTCTGGTCGTGAACAATATTGAATCCTATATTCAGTATAAATGATATTTTCTTTATTTTCAACGTGTTGAAGTATGATTTTAGCATAGAATATAAGTAATGTGGAGGATTACACCATTAATATGAATTCGAAGAACATAGACATCATCAATCGATTTTGTGTACCATAGATTCGTGTCGCAACCTTAACCTTATTCCATACATCGTTCAGAATCATATGATTACTGGAATAATGAAAATATGGAATGGAAAATATTGATTTAATCACAGTCGAACCGAAACGAACTGCTAATACGGGTTCGGAACGATGATCGACCGGATAGTAACGGATTCGGGACCTCGAATCAGGTATTTCATAATAAATCTATTATATCGTCTAGACGCCTATATTATAGTTTTTTCTCGGGCATTATACTAATGGCATATCATTAAGAGCTCATTCTTCGTCGCTTCACGGCTGGCGACCCCGACGTATCGCGGATATAATAGGAGAAAACCTGCGATCGCGCGAATTACGCATATACGGGGGTTACCTTTTGAAGATTTTGTCCACGACTAATTTATAATCTACCCATTATACGTCTTTTAGCTCCGCCATTATAATACCCATTTATCATTAGTGAATAATGATTCATTACTCACTGCAAACTGATGTCTGATGGTTCATGGATTTTGCTATAATATTACAGTGGAATCCGCAAAAAAAAATCGTTTTAACGAAATTTCGTTATACAGAAAGTTTGTTCATAGAGTCGGCAATTTCGCAGTAGACTTCACTGATAAATTTAAGTTTATCATTCAATCTTAAGCACTTCCTTTTAGACATTTTCGCGGGATTTATTACGTACGTCCGGAAGCTTAGGAAGGGCTGAGTGTTGTTGAGGCATAAGGCTTGGTTGATTAAATCAGTGATTCTCAACCTGTGGTTGAACAGCGAAAAACAGTCATAAATAATCAATTTAAATCTTGCCTCTTGAGACGTAAATTAATGCGTCTGCCAATTTTTTCAACTCAAAACGTTTTTAGTATTGTGTTGAGCAGAGCCAGACGACCAAACGCGTCTGAACTCATTTCACCTATTATTGGGAAATGTTAATAATAATATCTAAGTGGTCCGCCAAGAATTCTGATAGATACAAGTGGTCCGCCAAGAATTCTGATAGGTACAGGGTCTCTATAAATGATTGTAACAGCGCAGTTGGCTTTGGATTGAAGAATATCAATCTCTAACCAATTAGTGCATAGCATAATCACAGTATTCTGTGGTTTGCATAAACCAAAGCCAACTGCGCTGTTACAATCATTTATAGAGACCCTGTATAAGTGGTCCTCAGTGGTGAAAAGGTTGAGAACCACTGGATTAGATGGCAATTTCATACTCTGAGATATACCCCAATGCCAGCGCATCTCTCTGATTTTGATCCATCGGTTAACCATATACGAGGGTAGTTTAAATATAAATGAGACTTTTCGATTTTCAGGCACAATAGTGATTTTTTGTTGTTGGGAAGGTTTGTCAGGAGTAAGGGAAGCACGTCGGATTGCCTCATCGACCCTCTCGGTGTCCACTGTGACGATATTTGAGCAAGAGGTTCCTCCGTCAGTTGCGCAACGTGTTGTAATCAAGTTTCTCGCCGCAGAAGGCGTAAAACTGGTCAAAATCTTGAGGAGATTGACTGCCGATGATCGGAGAAGAGACACTGTCGCGAGCCAGAGTATTTGCACGGCATAAACAGTTCGTGGAGGGTCGTGATTGTGTTGAAAATGAGAGCCATGACCCCAGCTAACAACATCAGTACTGTTCGACGGCTTATTGAAGACGACAAACGTCCCACCACTTCTGAAATTGCAAGTTAGGTCGGGATAAGTTATGGGAGCATCTACTCCATACTCTCAGAGGAGCAAGGGTACCGTAAGGGTTGCGCCAGGTGGTTTCCTCGCCTTCTCACAGCTGACCAGAAATTGCATCGTTTTCAGGTGTGTGGGCGTCTTCTTGCACGATCTCAAGAACAAGGAGACCAATTTCGCATTAACATTATCACCTGTGATGAAACATGGGTGCACCACTATACCCCAGAGTCTAAACAAGTAAACGAGTGTAGAGAACAATACGTTGCGCAATTGACGGAGGAACCTCTTGCTCAAACATCGTCACAGTGGACACCCAGAGGGTCGATGAGGCAATCCGACGTGCTTTCCTCACTCCTAACAAAACTACCCAACAACAAAAAAATCAGGATTTCTCTCCCCGCTATTGTGCCTGAAAATCGAAAAGTCTCGTTCATATTTGAATTGCCCTCGTATAAAGACATACCCCCGTACAATCGTAGAGAATTCGCGTTCTCGCGACTTGGGCAAACAATCAACCTGTGCTGTCCCTGAGGAGCGACAAGGACCAATATCGCGATGATGGCTTTTTTCCGCTTCGGACGACAATGAGAGTTTTGTGTGTTAGTAGTGGAGCTCTGCTGTGAGGCTGGCTGCTGGTCCTGTCGTTTTGTTTATCCTCGGTCTGGAACGTTTCCGGCTTTACATGCAGATCTGATGTCGGCAAAGTAGAATCTGCGATTTATGTACGGGGTGCGTAGGAAACGTATGGAGGCTTGGGAGAATACTAAACACGTAAATTTGGAGATAGATGTCCGGGAGTCTGATACTCAAGCTGTCATTAAGGCGCTGATTTTCAACATCAATCATCATCATGATGATGTGGGAATGTCTGAGAAAACTAAATGAACTAGGGAAGCGCGATATGTCTCAATGATTTGGGTTCATAGACATTCAGGATCGAGGAGGCTGACGAAACGAACCAAAACCACTAAATATAAACTTTCTTTTGGGACAGAAGCCTTGTATTTGTTTACTAATCGTTCTTTTTGAGCTCTCGAGTGCTACATTTATTGTTTCGCCCGAATGTCTGTTATTTTCGAATTTTGGGCCGAAGCGGTCTCAAACGATAGGGTTATTCTAGTCCCTGATGAAGAATCCGTGGTCAAACTCAATTCTGTCCGTGGGGTCGTCCGGCAGTTAGCACTATAATTTACGAAGGGATTGTCATAGAGATTTTCAGGGCGAGTTTGGTTCCCAAATGACGCTGTTAATTTCGTTCACCAGCCAAATCGTACCATCGTTCCATAAAATATGATCATTCAAAATTTTTGTTCCTCAATATCTCAGATAATACGAAACCAATCGGAATATAATGTTTCAGTGACAAGCAAGATGCGAGTAAAAGCCTAATACGAAAATTTGTGGTCAAATTGTCAACAGAACGATACTCGGAACGATAGAAAATTCAATCGGCATATTGAAAAGAAAAATCCTTATATTTACACAACAAAATATCCGATTCGAGTGAAATTTATTCTGGGGGTGAAGATTTTTATACTGAATGTTCATGTAAAATTTCAAGAGGATCTCATAATCAGAACCATAGAATTGATTTTCTTTAATAATCAATTTTTCGAATAATTTGTAATTCGTAGATTCGATTCAAGCTGAAATTCTGCAGTAAAATGTTCAAAAGAAATTCAAAGCCGTACGAGAAAAGTTGTGTTGATACAACCATAGAAAAGTCTATCGCAATATCGAAAAAAATTCTTATTATTCCATGAAAAAACTTCCGATTGAATTAAAGTAAGAGTTTGATGATGTAAATTGGCGAATTTTAGTTAGTTAGTTTATTTTAAAATAAGGGGTTACAGTTCACTGCGACCTCAAGGTCTATTGTGCCCCCTTACAGCGCTGTTCGGACCACACCTTTACAGCTCACCTTCCAGTTCCAGAGATCTGATGTAATCCAATATCTGTGAAGGCTTCAACGAAGCGAGTTCCTCACTCTTACAAGTTTCTCGCCCAAGGCATTCTCTCCTTAGGCTCGCAATACCAAAGCATTCCGTGACTAGGTGAATGGGGGTTTCTTCCTCCTCCCCACAGAACCTACACTCGTAAGTGTCCGATAATCCCATCCTCAACATGTGCTTCCTGAGGCGACAGTATCCTGTAAGAAAGCCAGTGACTAGATGAATGGGGTTTCTTCCTCCCTCCCCACAGAACCTACACTAGTCAGTGTTCGACAATGCCATCCTCAACAGGTGCTTCCTGAGGCGACAGTGTCCTGTAAGGAAGCAAGTGAGGAGGTCTAATTGTTTCTTACCAAGATCGTAATATCTTTTGGATCTTGCTGTTTCAAAGTTCCGAAGGAACTTAGTGGAATGATCCGTCCCTGGGAGATTCCGCCAAAGTTTTTCCCTCTCGGCTTTCACCTTCTCCAGAAACTACTTCTAATAGGTACATTTACCTATACCACAGAAGGGTTCTGGGCCAATGAGAGACATTCGTGCGCCCTCTTTGGCAAGTGTATTGGCCTTTTCGTTTCCTTCGATTCCCGAATGGCCGGGAACCCAGGTTGAAAAGACCTTATTTTTCTTACTTAATTGGCGAAAGGAATGCAATAAATTTTCAAAAGGGTTGTGAAATAACTACCATTGAATTTCGATTTCATGTTTTTCTTAGATATTTAATATCTTGAATAATTTCCAGAATATAATTCGGATGGTGCTGAGATTTTGCATTCATATACTATTTAGTATGAATCTCAAGTCCTATACAATTTTTTTCAGTTAATTTCATTAGTGCTCCACCAATTAACGAGCGCTCGGAAGCACCTGCTCAAAGCTTTCCTCAATTTCTTTTAGGCGAAATCTAGCATCAACCCCAAGAAGTTGTTAATTCCCAATTCCTTCCCCTATATCCCCCAGGTCCAGTTTTCCGCTTGAACGCCTCTGTTAAATAGCTGTCTCGTCGTCACTTTACTCTGCTGTATCCGCAGAATCAGGCTCCCAGACCAGGTTCAGACATGCGGTGTCTCTAGGGGGAGAGAACGATTTTGCACTTTCTCCGTTCTACAGAGAGGCGAAGATCGCCAAGATCATCGACGTTGACACCAGACGGCAGACCAGACTTAGGGGGGCCATAGACACTCGTCCCTACTCTCTACGAATTTCCTTATATCTCCGGGATAATTATGTTTATTTTTTACCGTGGCAAATTCTTTCATTATGTCGTACTTCGGTGATCGTGTGAGAATATCTCAGTCAAAGATTAATAGTCCTGTCTATTTAGACATTCGAAGTTACATAAAGTCCCAACAAGCTGAATTTCTGTGAAGTTGTTCAAAACATAATTATAAACAATGTCTAAAAGTTCCTCATCATTCCCTGTGAGGAAAAATTTTATTCGAGGTCAAATGTCAAAAAAATGAGTTTTTCGCGATTTTCAGCAAAACGGTAAGTTTTATCATAAAAGTACTTCAGACAAAAATTGTAGATCATAAAATTATCTATAAAAAATGTATCAATACTTTTTTTCTTACGAGCCACCCTTCCTGAGATATAACGATTCAAAAAGTTATAACTACGCACCAAGTACACTACCTCATAGGTGGCGTGGAAACGTGTGCATATTATGACGATAACGACTTTTATTACTTTTTGAATCGTTATATCTCAGAAACGGTGGCTCGTAAGAAAAAAAGTATTGATACATTTTTTATAGATAATTTTATGATCTACAATTTTTGTCTGAGGTACTTTTATGATAAACTTACCGTTTTGCTGAAAATCGCGAAAAACTCATTTTTTTGACATTTGACCTCGAATAAAATTTTTTGCTCACAGGGAATGATGAGGAACTTTTAGACATTGTTTATAATTATGTTTTGAACAACTTCACAGAAATTCAGCTTGTGGGACTTTATGTAACTTCACTCTCATTTTTTGGTCTAAATAGACCGGACTATAAGAAGAGAAAGATAGGAAACGCCCCTACAACTCTAGTACTAAAATGAAAATGCGAGCGCGGTCCTGTTCTAGAAATACCTAGACTAGTCTAAAGAATTCCAGACGCAATTTAGTTGTTTGAACGACGCGAAGGTTCCAGAGCGGTCTAAAGGAGAATTCGCACGTTACAATACTTCAATGCAATAATTCTCATTTGCTGCACAGAATAAAGACGAGCCCTCATATCTAATTGAGCATACCGGTTTCATAACTGGTTCGATGATGACGATAGTTCGAAAAATATTTAATAGAAAGTGCACAACAAATTTTCCGCTTTTTTTTCATGAAAATGTAACTCATCGTGGTTTGATACAAATAAAATACATACTAATTTGATAGGTTTTTTAATGATTTTGATGGGATATCCCCATAAATATCGATTCACGATTTTTACCCTAGAAGTTTGAGTAGCGGAACAGTTTTCTGTATCACTGAATTGATAGAAAATAGTGACAGGAGAATTCCAGGTACCAACATAAACTGATGAAATAAAACCGAGAAATTAATCTTCGTGAAACTGAGATCAAAGATTAAAAAGAAAGATAGGAAACGGAGCTGCTACGATGATGATAGCGCCATCTATTCGTCAGGATTGACTACTAAAATTCGGGAGAATGGGTAAAATCAAAGATTGTAGAGGCCACTTTGAGCAAAACAAGGAAATTTGAAAACATTGCCTTGATTGCACGTGGGAAACCTCTTCGTGGCTTCATTTTAGTTGCGTTTCGTTTTGTGTTTGTGTTTATCTATTTTGTATGTGCATCTTTTGAAATTCAAAATGGTTTACGGAGCATATTGTATTCAATTTCATTATAACATTTTTTGTGAGTAATGATTTCTAATAAAACTAGCAATACAATATCGCATTTCATTAATATCAATTCATTTTAAACAATATTGAGATGAAAAATAACATCCTGATAACGAAGCAAAGCACTAGCTTTGTTTTATCGATCAGGATGTTTTTTCTGAGCTCCCGGTGGATTTGGCTGAAAATTTGATATGATGTTCTACTAATCCTTCTGATCAAATGTCTCTACAGTCACGAAGCTGAAAAATGCATACTTCTAGGAGTTTTTAGCGATTTTTGTATCCATTATGGCTTTATAGTCCGTTCACGAAAGGTTGAGCACATAGTAGTCGTTTTTTCATTCATCTGAAGTTGGCAGTATTTGCTGTCATAACGTAAAATAAAGACAACGTTGCCGAATGTACCCGGCCTCGTCCGACAAGCTTGCGAGTTATCAGACAACTCTATGCAATATTGACAACAGTGAGTATCAATCTGACAAGAAAATAAGGAACATAACCTAAATTTTCAATATACACAGTGGAATATGCCAAATTTCCATGGCCAACCGACTGCTCAGCCTTTCGTGAATGGACTATACGTATTAACGTTCACACAGAAATGTTTGAAAATATTTCGTGATTATTGAAAGCAGATTCTGTCAATTCGAAATATTTTCAAACATTTCTGTGTGAACGGTAATACGTAAGCCATAATAGATACAAAAAATCGCTTAAAACTCCTAGAAGTATGCATTTTTCAGCTTCGTGACTGTGGAGACATTTGATCAGAAGGATTAGTAGAACATTATATCAAATTTTCAGCCAAATCTACCGGGAGCCAATTCTCATAATACGTAAGCCATAATGGATACAAAAAATCGCTAAAAACTCCTAGAAGTATGCATTTTTCAGCTTCGTGACTGTTTAGACATTTGATCGGAAGGATTAGTAGAACATCATATCAAATTTTCAGCCAAATCCACCGGGAGCCAATTCCCATACAAAATGTGCGGGGTCCTTTGATGTAATACGTAAGGATAATTTAATTCGAATTTGGCGCTCATTATAACAGTTTTCTGTATTGATAATTTTTATCCTTTTCAGCGCCATCTATGTATCAAAATTAATCAACTAACAAAAAAACGTAGTCGGATTTTAGTACGAGAGTTCTAGGGACGTTTCCTTGTTTCACCCTGTATAAAATGACTTACGCGAGTTTTCTTTGGATTCAAAACTGGTGATTGATTAAGGATAAACATACCTACAATTGAAAGAATAATTCAATCGAATCGGACTTGAAATAACATATTTATGAATTAACAAACTTCATCGATTTTTTTGAGTGAATTCATTATTTTGCCGGTGAGTGTATATAACAAACGCTTCTTCAGATTCGATATTATATCCTCTTATGGTTCATCGTTCCGCTAAGGCCAATCGACAACATAAAATGATGTCGCACTTACCGTACGACACGTCCTCGCGGCGGGGCGACCCCTAACCCCACGAGCCGGGCGGAACCCCCGCGGGCGCTATCACCATGCGGCCTTCGTCGTCGGGGGGACAAGGAGATGGAGAGAACAACCCGAGAGACCAGACGGTAAAGCCACGAAAAGAACGACGGCAGCGGGGCATAGAAAAAAAAACGTCGGACCGAGTGCGTTGACCCCCCCGGATACCCCGCTTGGGATGCTGCTGTGTCTTAATCCGATTCGGGGCGTCCTTCTGGGGGCGATCTCTCGGACCAGACGCGGGGAACACGTGGTTTGCCCCGCGGCACCTCCCGGACTACGTATAGAAAGGGATTTGGAGGTTTAAACGGGGAAATTTAACGTTTTGGGGTGTTTTGTTTGGGTTGGCAAGAATGGATTATGGGATTCTATGTCCGGTGGTTGATTTCGTTGAAAGGTCTGTGGATTATTGCAGCTTTTTCTGTGGTGTGGTTGGGAGGATGTTCTATGACTTAACCCTGAAATGGAGGTTGTCAGATTTCGTGGTAGAGATGGGTGACCGAACGATGATCATAGATCATTGAAATGCGTTCAGAGCTCAGATCAATAAAAAACATAGATAGGTCCTAAGCGCGACATCAATGGAATGCATTTGAGGACAAGATTTACAAAGCAAATGATTGTTTTTGTTTTGAAATTTGACAGTCCAAAGGCAGAGTTCGGCTTTTTTGGGTATACTGAAACGGGATAAATACAAATACCTATAAACTCAGTTTATAAGTGAAGGGTTTCCCAATAAGAGGTGTTATTTTGAATAGCCCGCTATTTCGGCAGATGTCACGTTTGAAGCTGTCATTTTTTGACATTTGACGAGTAGAAACGACGCCATTAAAAAAATGGAAGAATACACGCTTCAAGAAACATTGAAATTATTGAAATTCACTATAAAAATGGTGAAAATTTGGCAGAAACGGTTCGTAAAACTCGAACATTTTTGGGTCGTCGTGAAGTACTTTGTCAGAACGCAATAAAGAAATTGTGGAAACATTTGAGATGTCAGGACAAGTTAGTTGTGTGAAGAATAAAACCCGTGCACGTCGTCCAAGAACAGCCGAGAATATTGCTGCTGTAGCCCAAAGTGTTAAAGAAAACCCTGGTTTGTTCACTCCTCGTCGTTCTTTGGAATTAGGCATTCCATAAACGTCATTACACCGTATTTTGCATAAAGATTTGGGTCTTAAGGCTTATGAAGTTCAGTTAACACAAGAACTCAAGCTACGTGCCACACATGCAACGAAACCGTTAATCTTTTGCGGGACCGTGTTATCTCTCGAAAAGGTGATCACAATTGGCCACCGAGATCTTATGATTTAACAGCTTGCGACTTCTTCCTTTGGGGCCACGTGAAAGAGAAGGTCTACGCCAATAGCCCAGCGTCGATTCAAGACCTCAAAGATGGAATTCGTGAGACTATTGAGGACATAGGGCAGCCACTTTGCGATTAATGCGGTTAATTGCGGTTATGGAAAATTTCATTAAAAGGACATGGTCCTGTAAGCGTGGTAGTGGTGGTCATTTGCCTGATGTTATTTTCCACTATTAACGGCATAGCTTCTTCTTTATAATGAAATAAACATCCCATCATTTATATTGGAAAATTACATATTTCTTTGAACATCAAAAAACACCTCTTATTGGAAAACCCTTCATTAATTTATTTGTTTCTCTTATTCTGTAAACCTATAATTAGTTTGATAATATACAGTCGCTAATAACCATAAGGTAGATGGGTTTAATTCTTGAAAAAATTCATATTGATCTCAGTTTAACAAGATGTCATATTTATCTCGTTTCAGTACCCAAAAAAATTACAAAACTGTCTTTGAACAGTCAAATTTCAAAACAAAAACAAACATTTGATCTATTCATCTGATCTTCAAATTCATTCCATTGATATTATGTTTGGGGCCTATCTATAGTCCGTTCACGAAAGGTTGAACCGTTGGTTAGCTATGGAAATTTGGCATATTTCACTGTGAATATTGAAATTTTAGGTTATGTTGTTTATTTTCTTGTCAGATTGATACGCAATGTTGTCAATATTGCATAGAGTTCTCTGATAACTAGCAAGCTCGTTGGAAGAGGCCGGGTACATTCGGCAACGTTGACTTTATTTTGACGATGTGACAGCAAATACTGCCAACTTCAGATAAATTAGCAAACGCCTACTATGCGCTCGAACTTTCGTGAACGGACTATATGTTTTTTATTGATCTGAGATCAATCCCTAAACGTTTGGGGGGCGCCTTAAGCGCAAAGTTTTCCGTGCTCGCAACCCGCAAGGCTTGTAAACACGGTCACTAACCAGGTTATCGCGAAGCATCGGTGTCCCTCGAATTTGCGGATAATAACGCGTTTAATTTCGGCCGAGGACGCGGCGAGCACGGGGGATAGGAAAGAAGAAGCAGTTATACCGTCTGTGCGTCTAGCTGGATTTGTTGTGGGACAGGGGGCAACGTCCTGGGGCCGGCAATCTCTAGACCTCTTCTTTAGCCGAAAACGCTGCCGGGCCAGACGAATTATCGGTGTCGAGGACGAGGAAAAACCGCAAGAAGCGATACTGTTATAGGAAATAATAGTGTTGATGTTTTTATATTCGTCTATGTCGACGTCTGTGATCTGGTTGAATTAGGTTGTTCTGTGGTTCGACGTCTGTGGGTTCGCGAATTGGTTCTATGCTCAGATCAACAAAGAACATAGATAGGCCCTCAGCTCGATATCAATGAAATTAATTTGAGGATCGTGGGTTCGCCTAAAATTCTGTGGTTGAGATTGAGGGATCGTGGGGCATAGAATACGTTATTTGGGTCATAGATTGATGAATTGGTTCGATGCTCAGATCAGTAGAGAACATAGATAGGTCCCGAGCGCGATATCAATGAAATTATTTTGAAGATCTGGGGTTCCCCCATATACAGGGTGTCCCAAAACTCGACATCAAACCGGAACCGGGTGTGAAAAGGCAAGTAATGCTGGTTGTCAGAAAAATATAAAAAAAATTCTAAGTTGCATGATTTTAAGTAATGGGCATTTAAAAAAAACACGCAAAATTCCACACCCTGTGACAGTCTTTTCGCTCCTGTCACAAATATCAACTTTTTCCAACTTTTTTTTTGCTGTGTAACCTTGAATAATGCTTGTCTTAACTGTAATCAAAATTTGGATACCAGCTGCTCTAGGTTTCATGAAATAGGGCTTGCTTCTGTTCTCAGAAAAAAATTCAAAATAAACAATTACCTAGTTTCAATTGACTGTATTGAAAAAAAAATGTACTAGGTACGCAAGTTTGGCATGTTTTGTCAAAAGTTGGCGCATTTAGTAAGGATTCCAAAATGGTTTAACACTTGTTAAACTGTAGCTGCCGTAGTTCAAATTTATTTTCGATTGCCTTTGAATACACTCTTTCTTAAACTGCTTCCCAGTAAAAAACTCCAATGGATTCAAGTCCGGTGAACGGGCCGGCCACCAGATTGGACCAGAACGTCCGATCCATCTTCCGGGAAAAAATGTTTGTAATTTTTCCAGAAAAAGTTTTTCCGGAGAAATTTTTTCGGAATTTTTTTTCTGGTCCAATTTCTCACTGGACTCGAATCCATTGGACTTTTTTACCGGGAAGCAGTTTAAGAAAAAGTGAGGTCTTGAATCGACGTTGGGCTATTGGCGTAAACCTTCTCTTTCACGTGGCCCCAAAGGAAGAAGTGGTAAGGTGTGTTAAATCACAAGATCTCGGTGGCCAATTGTGATCACCGCTTTGAGAGATAACACGGTCCGGAAACTTTTCCCGCAAACATCAATGGTTTCGTTGCTTGTGTGGCACGTAGCGCCGTCTTGTTGAAAGTAAACGTTGTCCAGATCAATACTATCCAATTTCGCCCATAAAAAATGAAAAGACGACGAGGAATAAACAAACCTGGATTTTCTTCAACACTTTCAACTACAGCAGCAATATTCTCGGCTGTTCTTGAGCGACATGCACGGGTTTTATTCTTCACATCACTAACTTGTCCTAACAGCTCGAATGGCGTAGTTTCTACTTGTCAAATGTCAAAAAATGACAGCTTCAAACGTGTCATTTACCGAAATAGCGGGCAATTCAAAATAACACCTCTTATTGGAAAACCCTTTATATGACAGGGCCTATCTATGTCTTTATTGATCTGAGATTCGTTGTAATATGCGTGCGTTCAAAAAAATTCGTGGTCAAGTAGGCTGTGGATTCTATTTTCCCTCATAGTGTCAGTTGCAGGAACGTCCATTAAAATTTAACGGTCCATTAAAATTTAACGGTCCATTAACTCTTAATCCTCCATTATTACAAGGAACTAATGGAGGATTAAGGGTTTAATGGACCTTTAAGTTTTAATGGACGTTCCTGCAACTGAGTAATAGACTCTTAGAAAAAATAGAATCCACAGCTTACTTGACCTCGAATTTTTTTGAACGCACGATATAATTATCATATTTTTTATTGATTCCATATATAGATTTGATTTAATAGTTTAACTGGGTTATTTTGAACTTGGGGAATAATTTTTGTAATTTATCTATTGCGCAGAAAAATTATTTGTATTACTTGACCAATTGCGAGATTATTCAAGAAAATATCCCATCAACTCTAAACTTGTTTGTTTGTTTCAGTTGAAGAATAGAGGTCCTCAATCGAAACCTTTCGAAGAAGAGATGTTCATCAGATGAAACTACACATTCCAGCTGGTTCACGAGGTTTTTTATAGCCTGATCTGCCGGCCACACACTTTCAACTTGAAATTGAGGAGAAAAGCATAAGTAAGTTGAATTAATTAATTATTAATTAGGCGCAATAGTTTTCCACCAAAGAACGAGCGCTCAAAAGCTCCGGCTCAGGGCTTTTCTTAATTTTTTTTAGATCCTCAATAATATGCGTGGGAGCTTACAGATCCCTCATACTAGGGGATATGTCACTTATAGATATGACTTGTGATGGTTCACGCAGAATATTCAATTGAATCACGGAATAAAATAAAATGAAAAACTTGCGACAATTTATGACACATCGTAAATAACGTGTTGTTTTTACGGATAAGAGCAACAAGCGTTCAACAATGCTAACATCGATCTTTCTGAGGTCAGGCCAAAACGTTGGATGAGGTAACGCTAAGTCCCACCTTTACTATTTAACGAATACAATCGGCATGAAAGCCTGATTAAAACGATAATGACACCGTATTTTCACTGCAACAACGTTCTTTTGTAACCACGATAATCGTTGATAAAAATCTGGCCACGGTTCGTTGTACATAAAAAAATCCATGAAAACCGGGACTGGTAAAGTCTTTGTTGGTGTCGATAATAGTGTATAGAATGCCCACCAAAAATTGAGTTGAAGTTTTATCTGAAGTTGTTATTTTTATGCAATCACACATTATTCTTACTTACTCATTATTGCAAAGGGAAATCCACAAACTTATGGATTTGTAATTTCAAGAGCAGGTCTTACTATGTACGTTTGAACCTTAAACTATCTAAGGATATAGTCTAAGGTTTGAACCCCTTACGCTCGACACCAGTCAACCTTTTTTTCAAATAGAAATATATGGAGCTGTTCTGACCACACCTTCCAGTTCCAGAGATCTGATGAAATCCAGTATCTGTGAAGGCTTAATCGAGGCTAGTTCCTCACTCTTACAAGTTTCTCGCTCAAGGCATTCTTTCCTTAGGGTCGTAATGCCAAAGCATTCCGTGAATAGGTTAGTGGGGGTTTCTTCCTCCTCCCTACAGAACCTACACTCGTCAGTGTCCGATAGTCCCATCCTCAACAGGTACTTCCTGAGGCGACAGTGTCCTGTAAGAGAAACCAATGAGGAGATGTAATTGTTTCTTACCAAGATCCAGCTATCTTTGGATCTTGATGTTTCAAAGTTCCAAAGGAACTTAGTGAAATGATCTATCCCCTAGAAAATTCCGCCAGAGTTTTTCCCTCTCGGCTTTTTCTTTCTTCAGAAACTCCTTCTTATAGGTACATTTACCTATACCACAGAAGGGTTCTGGGCCAATGAGTGACATTCGTGTGCCCTCTTTGGCAAGTGTATTGGCCTCTTCGTTTCCTTTGAATCCCGAGTGGCCGGGACCCAGATTAAAAGACCTTATTTTTCTTGCCTACCTCATTGAGTTTGTTCCGGCACTCCCAGATCATTTTTGAGGTTATGGCGTAAGAGCTTAGTGCTTTAATAGCAGCTTGACTATCTGAGTGAATGGCTATACCGCACTTCTGATAGTTTCTTTCTAGATTTATACTCGTATAGTCTTATATTAAGGACATCTTTCAATAGCTAAGATTTCCGAAATATATGGATTGTGATACATAAAGTGAACAAAGTAAATTGAGGAATTAAATCCAATGATTCAGATGATGCGATCCTCTTGAGATTTTGCATGAACATTCAGTGTATCAATCTTCATTCACAAAACCGAACTCACCCTGAAATTAGTCTCTAGGACAATCCCTTCGAAAGTTATTGTGCTAACGGACGGATCTATCGTTTGAGTTTTTGGCTCAAATTCGCACGTTTCAGACATTTGGGCAAAACGATATAGCACTCGTTCAAAAAGAACGAGCTCTCAAAAAGCGAAGGATAAATTAAATAAAGAATCGGCGGCGCAAGGATTTTCCTCAATATGTAATTTTTCGTACAAGAATTATTGAAGAGTTACGTTAGTTTTTTGGCACTGTGTATATTAAAACAATGTTATTGAATACAAAATTGAACTTAATTCAATGCATGACTACTCAAGTCTCATTCTAGTTGTCCCAGCATCAATTACAAAATAAAAATTAAGTAATTCTTCTCTAAACATGCTTTTAAATTAGCCTTCCTTTAAATTTCCCTCACTAGCTCCATCTTTCCCTTCATTTATCTACTATACAAACAAATCCATTCATAATTGACAGTTTTCTGTCGAACAGACGTCAACTGTTAATTATTTTCGCTACCGACCCATAGATGGCGCTTCAATTATTAATCAATCCGCTCTCCTACTATTGGTGTATAGAGCTTTTTCCTACCCTTAATAGTGGCTTATTGGCAACACGTGTCTCACCAATAAACCCATTTATTATTCTTCTATTTATTAATGCAAATAATTTTTTTTGCAGGTGTATTATGGATTGTACCTACAGTAGACGTGATGAAGAAGATTTAGGATGTGAAAATTATGGTTTTTGCCAAGAAGAACCCGTAGATCCGAACTTGTGTTGTGTTCGAACTCAAGTTGGAGCCTGCGGGACCTTCTCGACTAAAAATGATCAACCTAGAAGTAATCCGAAAGATCAACAGTAACTAAAGAAAGGAGAACGAAGGCCTAAAAAACAGGAATTCCCATAAGTTTTTGTCTGTTCGCTTTTTTGGGGGTGATACCACTATAGCTATGATTCTTCTTGATAATTTATGTCGAAAATATTGGTTGTTTTCTGTTGGAAGTATAAATAATATCAACAGCGCATCCGCCATAAATATATAACTAGTGTTTAAGTTTACATTACTTTTATTTCTGTCTGATGAAAATGATTGATACCTCATTTTATAGGAAAATTAATTCTGTACAAACGCCCTATTGACCACTTCCTTCTATACCCTACCGTTTTCAAAATTTTTCAAATAAACTCGGTATCAGATGAAAAAACTCGAAAATTTCTTTTTTCCATCTTTCGTTGAGAATAAATCGGTTTCTATTCATCCTATGAAAATGATTGATATCTCATTTTATAGGAAAATTAATTCTGTACAAACGTCCTATTGACCACTTCCTTCTATACCCTACCGTTTTCAAAATTTTTCAAAGAAACTCGGTAGCAGATGAAAAAAACTCGAAAATTTCTTTTTTCCATCTTTCGTTGAGAATAAATCGGTTTCTATTCATCCTATGAAAATGATTGATATCTCATTTTATAGGAAAATTAATTCTGTACAAACGCCCTATTGACCACTTCCTTCTATACCCTACCGTTTTCAAAATTTTTCAAATAAACTCGGTATCAGATGAAAAAACTCGAAAATTTCTTTTTTCCATCTTTCGTTGAGAATAAATCGGTTTCTATTCATCCTATGAAAATGATTGATATCTCATTTTATAGGAAAATTAATTCTGTACAAACGCCCTATTGACCACTTCCTTCTATACCCTACCGTTTTCAAAATTTTTCAAATAAACACGGTATCAGATGAAAAAACTCGAAAATTTCTTTTTTCCATCTTTCGTTGAGAATAAATCGGTTTCTATTCATCCTATGAAAATGATTGATATCTCATTTTATAGGAAATTAATTCTGTACAAACGCCCTATTGACCACTTCCTTCTATAGCCTACCGTTTTCAAAATTTTTCAAATAAACTCGGTATCAGATGAAAAAACTCGAAAATTTCTTTTTTCCATCTTTCGTTGAGAATAAATCGGTTTCTATTCATCCTATGAAAATGATTGATATCTCATTTTATAGGAAAATTAATTCTGTACAAACGCCCTATTGACCACTTCCTTCTATACCCTACCGTTTTCAAAATTTTTCAAATAAACTCGGTATCAGATGAAAAAACTCGAAAATTTCTTTTTTCCATCTTTCGTTGAGAATAAATCGGTTTCTATTCATCCTATGAAAATGATTGATATCTCATTTTATAGGAAAATTAATTCTGTACAAACGCCCTATTGACCACTTCCTTCTATACCCTACCGTTTTCAAAATTTTTCAAATAAACTCGGTATCAGATGAAAAAACTCGAAAATTTCTTTTTTCCATCTTTCGTTGAGAATAAATCGGTTTCTATTCATCCTATGAAAATGATTGATATCTCATTTTATAGGAAAATTAATTCTGTACAAACGCCCTATTGACCACTTCCTTCTATACCCTACCGTTTTCAAAATTTTTCAAATAAACACGGTATCAGATGAAAAAACTCGAAAATTTCTTTTTTCCATCTTTCGTTGAGAATAAATCGGTTTCTATTCATCCTATGAAAATGATTGATATCTCATTTTATAGGAAAATTAATTCTGTACAAACGCCCTATTGACCACTTCCTTCTATACCCTACCGTTTTCAAAATTTTTCAAATAAACTCGGTATCAGATGAAAAAACTCGAAAATTTCTTTTTTCCATCTTTCGTTGAGAATAAATCGGTTTCTATTCATCCTATGAAAATGATTGATATCTCATTTTATAGGAAAATTAATTCTGTACAAACGTCCTATTGACCACTTCCTTCTATACCCTACCGTTTTCAAAATTTTTCAAATAAACTCGGTAGCAGATGAAAAAACTCGAAAATTTCTTTTTTCCATCTTTCGTTGAGAATAAATCGGTTTCTATTCATCCTATGAAAATGATTGATATCTCATTTTATAGGAAATTAATTCTGTACAAACGTCCTATTGACCACTTCCTTCTATACCCTACCGTTTTCAAAATTTTTCAAATAAACTCGGTATCAGATGAAAAAACTCGAAAATTTCTTTTTTCCATCTTTCGTTGAGAATAAATCGGTTTCTATTCATCCTATGAAAATGATTGATATCTCATTTTATAGGAAAATTAATTCTGTACAAACGTCCTATTGACCACTTCCTTCTATACCCTACCGTTTTCAAAATTTTTCAAATAAACTCGGTAGCAGATGAAAAAACTCGAAAATTTCTTTTTTCCATCTTTCGTTGAGAATAAATCGGTTTCTATTCATCCTATGAAAATGATTGATATCTCATTTTATAGGAAAATTAATTCTGTACAAACGTCCTATTGACCACTTCCTTCTATACCCTACCGTTTTCAAAATTTTTCAAATAAACTCGGTATCAGATGAAAAAACTCGAAAATTTCTTTTTTCCATCTTTCGTTGAGAATAAATCGGTTTCTATTCATCCTATGAAAATGATTGATATCTCATTTTATAGGAAAATTAATTCTGTACAAACGCCCTATTGACCACTTCCTTCTATACCCTACCGTTTTCAAAATTTTTCAAATAAACTCGGTATCAGATGAAAAAACTCGAAAATTTCTTTTTTCCATCTTTCGTTGAGAATAAATCGGTTTCTATTCATCCTATGAAAATGATTGATATCTCATTTTATAGGAAAATTAATTCTGTACAAACGTCCTATTGACCACTTCCTTCTATACCCTACCGTTTTCAAAATTTTTCAAATAAACTCGGTAGCAGATGAAAAAACTCGAAAATTTCTTTTTCCATCTTTCGTTGAGAATAAATCGGTTTTCTATTCATCCTATGAAAATGATTGATATCTCATTTTATAGGAAAATTAATTCTGTACAAACGCCCTATTGACCACTTCCTTCTATAGCCTACCGTTTTCAAAATTTTTCAAATAAACTCGGTATCAGATGAAAAAACTCGAAAATTTCTTTTTTCCATCTTTCGTTGAGAATAAATCGGTTTCTATTCATCCTATGAAAATGATTGATATCTCATTTTATAGGAAAATTAATTCTGTACAAACGCCCTATTGACCACTTCCTTCTATACCCTACCGTTTTCAAAATTTTTCAAATAAACTCGGTATCAGATGAAAAAACTCGAAAATTTCTTTTTTCCATCTTTCGTTGAGAATAAATCGGTTTCTATTCATCCTATGAAAATGATTGATATCTCATTTTATAGGAAAATTAATTCTGTACAAACGCCCTATTGACCACTTCCTTCTATACCCTACCGTTTTCAAAATTTTTCAAATAAACTCGGTATCAGATGAAAAAACTCGAAAATTTCTTTTTTCCATCTTTCGTTGAGAATAAATCGGTTTCTATTCATCCTATGAAAATGATTGATATCTCATTTTATAGGAAAATTAATTCTGTACAAACGCCCTATTGACCACTTCCTTCTATACCCTACCGTTTTCAAAATTTTTCAAATAAACACGGTATCAGATGAAAAAACTCGAAAATTTTTTTTTCCATCTTTCGTTGAGAATAAATCGGTTTCTATTCATCCTATGAAAATGATTGATATCTCATTTTATAGGAAAATTAATTCTGTACAAACGCCCTATTGACCACTTCCTTCTATATCCTACCGTTTTCAAAATTTTTCAAATAAACTCGGTATCAGATGAAAAAACTCGAAAATTTCTTTTTTCCATCTTTCGTTGAGAATAAATCGGTTTCTATTCATCCTATGAAAATGATTGATATCTCATTTTATAGGAAAATTAATTCTGTACAAACGCCCTATTGACCACTTCCTTCTATAGCCTACCGTTTTCAAAATTTTTCGAATAAACTCGGTAGTAGATGGCAAAACTCGAAAAATGTCTTTTTTCAATCTTTCGTTGAGAATAAATCGGTTTCTATTAGTCTGATGAAAATGATTGATATCTCATTTTATAGGAAAATTAATTCTGTACATACGCCCTATTGACCACTTCCTTCTATAGCCTACCGTTTTCAAATTTTTCGAATAAACTCGGTATCAGATGAAAAAACTCGAAAATTTCTTTTTTCCATCTTTCGTTGAGAATAAATCGGTTTCTATTCATCCTATGAAAATGATTGATATCTCATTTTATAGGAAAATTAATTCTGTACAAACGTCCTATTGACCACTTCCTTCTATACCCTACCGTTTTCAAAATTTTTCAAATAAACTTGGTAGCAGATGAAAAAACTCGAAAATTTCTTTTTTCCATCTTTCGTTGAGAATAAATCGGTTTCTATTCATCCTATGAAAATGATTGATATCTCATTTTATAGGAAAATTAATTCTGTACAAACGCCCTATTGACCACTTCTATAGCCTACCGTTTTCAAAATTTTTCAAATAAACTCGGTATCAGATGAAAAAACTCGAAAATTTCTTTTTTCCATCTTTCGTTGAGAATAAATCGGTTTCTATTCATCCTATGAAAATGATTGATATCTCATTTTATAGGAAAATTAATTCTGTACAAACGCCCTATTGACCACTTCCTTCTATACCCTACCGTTTTCAAAATTTTTCAAATAAACTCGGTATCAGATGAAAAAACTCGAAAATTTCTTTTTTCCATCTTTCGTTGAGAATAAATCGGTTTCTATTCATCCTATGAAAATGATTGATATCTCATTTTATAGGAAAATTAATTCTGTACAAACGCCCTATTGACCACTTCCTTCTATACCCTACCGTTTTCAAAATTTTTCAAATAAACTCGGTATCAGATGAAAAAACTCGAAAATTTCTTTTTTCCATCTTTCGTTGAGAATAAATCGGTTTCTATTCATCCTATGAAAATGATTGATATCTCATTTTATAGGAAAATTAATTCTGTACAAACGCCCTATTGACCACTTCCTTCTATACCCTACCGTTTTCAAAATTTTTCAAATAAACACGGTATCAGATGAAAAAACTCGAAAATTTCTTTTTTCCATCTTTCGTTGAGAATAAATCGGTTTCTATTCATCCTATGAAAATGATTGATATCTCATTTTATAGGAAAATTAATTCTGTACAAACGCCCTATTGACCACTTCCTTCTATACCCTACCGTTTTCAAAATTTTTCAAATAAACTCGGTATCAGATGAAAAAACTCGAAAATTTCTTTTTTCCATCTTTCGTTGAGAATAAATCGGTTTCTATTCATCCTATGAAAATGATTGATATCTCATTTTATAGGAAAATTAATTCTGTACAAACGCCCTATTGACCACTTCCTTCTATAGCCTACCGTTTTCAAAATTTTTCGAATAAACTCGGTAGTAGATGGCAAAACTCGAAAAATGTCTTTTTTCAATCTTTCGTTGAGAATAAATCGGTTTCTATTAGTCTGATGAAATGATTGATATCTCATTTTATAGGAAAATTAATTCTGTACATACGCCCTATTGACCACTTCCTTCTATAGCCTACCGTTTTCAAAATTTTTCGAATAAACTCGGTATCAGATGAAAAAACTCGGAAATTTCTTTTTTACATCTTTCGTTGAGAATAAATCGGTTTCTATTCATCCTATGAAAATGATTGATATCTCATTTTATAGGAAAATTAATTCTGTACAAACGCCCTATTGACCACTTCCTTCTATACCCTACCGTTTTCAAAATTTTTCAAATAAACACGGTATCAGATGAAAAAACTCGAAAATTTCTTTTTTCCATCTTTCGTTGAGAATAAATCGGTTTCTATTCATCCTATGAAAATGATTGATATCTCATTTTATAGGAAAATTAATTCTGTACAAACGTCCTATTGACCACTTCCTTCTATACCCTACCGTTTTCAAAATTTTTCAAATAAACTCGGTATCAGATGAAAAACTAGAAAATTTCTTTTTTCCATCTTTCGTTGAGAATAAATCGGTTTCTATTCATCCTATGAAAATGATTGATATCTCATTTTATAGGAAAATTAATTCTGTACAAACGCCCTATTGACCACTTCCTTCTATAGCCTACCGTTTTCAAAATTTTTCGAATAAACTCGGTAGTAGATGGCAAAACTCGAAAAATGTCTTTTTTCAATCTTTCGTTGAGAATAAATCGGTTTCTATTAGTCTGATGAAAATGATTGATATCTCATTTTATAGGAAAATTAATTCTGTACAAACGTCCTATTGACCACTTCCTTCTATACCCTACCGTTTTCAAATTTTTCAAATAAACTCGGTAGCAGATGAAAAAACTCGAAAATTTCTTTTTTCCATCTTTCGTTGAGAATAAATCGGTTTCTATTCATCCTATGAAACTGATTGATATCTCATTTTATGGGAAAATTAATTCTGTACAAACGTCCTATTGACCACTTCCTTCTATACCCTACCGTTTTCAAAATTTTTCAAATAAACTCGGTATCAGATGAAAAAACTCGAAAATTTCTTTTTTCCATCTTTCGTTGAGAATAAATCGGTTTCTATTCATCCTATGAAAATGATTGATATCTCATTTTATAGGAAAATTAATTCTGTACAAACGTCCTATTGACCACTTCCTTCTATACCCTACCGTTTTCAAAATTTTTCAAATAAACTCGGTACCAGATGAAAAAACTCGAAAATTTCTTTTTTCCATCTTTCGTTGAGAATAAATCGGTTTCTATTCATCCTATGAAACTGATTGATATCTCATTTTATAGGAAAATTAATTCTGTACAAACGTCCTATTGACCACTTCCTTCTATACCCTACCGTTTTCAAAATTTTTCAAATAAACTCGGTATCAGATGAAAAAACTCGAAAATTTCTTTTTTCCATCTTTCGTTGAGAATAAATCGGTTTCTATTCATCCTATGAAACTGATTGATATCTCATATTATAGGAAAATTAATTCTGTACAAACGCCCTATTGACCACTTCCTTCTATACCCTACCGTTTTCAAAATTTTTCAAATAAACTCGGTATCAGATGAAAAAACTCGAAAATTTCTTTTTTCCATCTTTCGTTGAGAATAAATCGGTTTCTATTCATCCTATGAAAATGATTGATATCTCATTTTATAGGAAAATTAATTCTGTACAAACGTCCTATTGACCACTTCCTTCTATACCCTACCGTTTTCAAAATTTTTCAAATAAACTCGGTATCAGATGAAAAAACTCGAAAATTTCTTTTTTCCATCTTTCGTTGAGAATAAATCGGTTTCTATTCATCCTATGAAAATGATTGATATCTCATTTTATAGGAAAATTAATTCTGTACAAACGCCCTATTGACCACTTCCTTCTATACCCTACCGTTTTCAAAATTTTTCAAATAAACTCGGTATCAGATGAAAAAACTCGAAAATTTCTTTTTTCCATCTTTCGTTGAGAATAAATCGGTTTCTATTCATCCTATGAAAATGATTGATATCTCATTTTATAGGAAAATTAATTCTGTACAAACGTCCTATTGACCACTTCCTTCCATAACCTACCGTTTTCGAAATTTTTCAAATAAACTCGGTAGCAGATGAAAAAAGTCGAAAAATCCATTTTTCCATCTTTCGTTGAGAATAAATCGGTTTCTATTCATCCTATGAAACTGATTGATATCTCATTTTATAGGAAAATTAATTCTGTACAAACGCCCTATTGACCACATTCTTCCATAACCTACCGTTTTCGAAATTTTTCAAATAAACTCGGTAGCAGATGAAAAACTCGAAAATTTCTTTTTTCCATCTTTCGTTGAGAATAAATCGGTTTCTATTCATCCTATGAAAATGATTGATATCTCATTTTATAGGAAAATTAATTCTGTACAAACGTCCTATTGACCACTTCCTTCTATACCCTACCGTTTTCAAAATTTTTCAAATAAACTCGGTATCAGATGAAAAAACTCGAAAATTTCTTTTTTCCATCTTTCGTTGAGAATAAATCGGTTTCTATTCATCCTATGAAAATGATTGATATCTCATTTTATAGGAAAATTAATTCTGTACAAACGCCCTATTGACCACTTCCTTCTATACCCTACCGTTTTCAAAATTTTTCAAATAAACTCGGTATCAGATGAAAAAACTCGAAAATTTCTTTTTTCCATCTTTCGTTGAGAATAAATCGGTTTCTATTCATCCTATGAAAATGATTGATATCTCATTTTATAGGAAAATTAATTCTGTACAAACGCCCTATTGACCACTTCCTTCTATACCCTACCGTTTTCAAAATTTTTCAAATAAACTCGGTATCAGATGAAAAAACTCGAAAATTTCTTTTTTCCATCTTTCGTTGAGAATAAATCGGTTTCTATTCATCCTATGAAAATGATTGATACCTCATTTTATAGGTAAATTAATTCTCTACAAACGCCCTATTGACCACTTCCTTTTATAACTTACCGTTCTCAAAATTTTTCGAATAAACTTTGTAGCAGATGGAAAAACTCGATAAAATCCATTCTTTCATCTTTCGTTGAAAATAAATAGGAATCTGTTCATCCGATAGAAATCATTGATACCTCATTTTATAGGTAAATTAATTCTCTACGAACGCCCTATTGACCACTCCCCTCTATAACCTACCGTTCTCAAATTTTTCGTATATACTCGGTAGCAGATGGAAACACTCGAAAAATCCATTTTCCATCTTTGATTGTAAATGAATCGGTCTCTGTTCATTCGACTAAAATGATTTATTCCTCATTTTATTGGTAAACTAATTCTCTACAAACGCCCCATTGACCACTTCCTTCTATAACTTACCGTTTTCAAAATTTCTCGGAAAAAAATATAAGAAAACATTTTAGCAGACGTGCATACTCATAGCTATAGTGGTGACATCTCCAAATATATGAATGTAGGCGATAATTGGCTCTGTCCATTTGAGGTAGTAGGTTGTATAGTAAGTATTACACCTTTTGAGGAGTACTGTACATCCTGCTAACTTTCCTGGTCACCAGTCAACCTCATAAGTGGTTTGAAAATCATTTACCGCTTAAAACTTTTATCTAAATATTATTGTCTTGTTGTAGCTTTATTCAATGTTTCTATTATATGACTTTGATTTTATTATTTAGGTGTATCATTGGTTTATATATTTTATGTAAATCTTTTCAAGGTTCCACGGGTTCAAAGGCTCAACTTGCCTATTCCCTGAGACCCTACTTTGTGATGTTTTTATACCATTTCACAAGGTTGGTTCTCGGGATTTGGCGATTGGCTGCATCAAATTTGTAGAGAAGATTAACTATTTGTCTTTTTGCCTATGGAGAATTTGAATTTTCCAGCTGAAATATTTTAGTTTTTGTCGTTTTTTCATGTTTAAAATTAAATTTCTTCTTTATAGCTTCATTATATTTTAAAATAATTTATTTTCACTATCGCATTCACATCTATTATTCAACTGATATCTTTTTTATGAAAATCTCGAAAAACTTGCTTTATATTGATTTTGTTGTTGTTGTTGTGTACAGGGTATCCCATTTTGGGCACTTTTACGGGATATCTCCGTTATTTTTAACGTTAGCGGGATGCGGTTTTCTCGACAGTGTGCTACTTTTTTGTGAAACTAAAGATGGCGCAATCAGTTTTTGCATAGCCCTCTTAGTTTTTGCTATACAGGGGGGAAATCAAAAGTATCACTTTTTAATGACCCCCCGTATCTCAGTGTGCTTAAACTTGGAGGAATGGTTAAAACGCATTCCTATAGATTTTTTTCCGTAGAATCCAGTGGCATAGTCAGTTTTTCAATTAAACTTTCCGTTTTTGAGCAAACATATGTTTTTTAAATGGGACACCCTGTATATTATTTTTTATTCTGATTAAGCACAATCTCAGCTTTTCAAAAACATTATTTTAGGCATTTATTATTTCTAAACCAAGTTCAGAATTCAAGATTTTGTAATTCAATTAGCAGTAGTAGGCTATGACTGTTTATTATAAACAAAAAATAAGTGTCAAGATTTCGTCAGAAATCGAAAATAATGTTAACATAATATCTATATCACATGATCTAATATTTAACTTAATTTAATTTGCAATTTCTTGAAAATTCAAATAATTGAATCATTAATATAAATAATAAATAATAAAAACTGAGAAAACTGTAAACTTTTAAACCAACCGACAAAGCTTTGAGATTTATTATTTGTTTTTAATAAACAGTCGCATAGAGCCTTCTATAAGTTATTGACAATTGAATTACAAAATCTTGAATTCTGAGCTTGGTTTTGAAAACAAATGCATGAAATGATATGTTTTTGAAAAGCTGAGATTGTGCTTAATAAGAATAAAAATAATATACAGGGTGTCCAATTTAAAAAACATATGTTTGCTCAATTACTCAAAAACGGAAAGTTTAATTGAAAAACTGACTACGCCACTGGATTCTACGGAAAAAATCTATAGGAATGCGTTTTAACCATTCCTCCAAGTTTAAGCACAACTGAGATATGGGGGGTGATTAAAAAGTGATACTTTCCATTTCCCCCCTGTATAGCAAAAACTAAGAGGGCTATGCAAAAACTGATTGCGCCATCTTTAGTTTCACAAAAAATTAGCACACTGTCGCGAAAACCGCATCCGCTAACGTTAAAAATAACGGAGATATCCCGTAAAAGTGCCCAAATGGGATACCCTGTACTTTTAATTTGAAGAATTTTCTTTCTGATTTTGAAAAGGGTAGGTAATTTAAATTTCCTTCTGCTTGTCAATACTTCAGTGTAAATTAGCAAAGGGTCCACTGCATATTATAACAGGATAACAGCCAATAGGCTGTTTTGTAGTTGGTAGTAATGATTTTTAAATAAATAAAAGACATCCAAGTGTTTATTGATTTACTCCTTTTAATCAGAATGGAATTTTTTCATCCTCCACATAAACATGGGTTTGAATAAGTACTTCTTGAATTTGTGAGTTTTGTTCGAAAGTATAGAAAAATGGTTTTTTCAAATATGCTCTCTTATCCGGTTGATTCATAAGGATATAGAACATTAACGCTATAGAAAATATTCTAAGTATACAGATTTGGAAATTCACAATTCACATACGATATAGAATGCATCAGACAGAGAATTCTTCCGTCTAGTTGCACAGATGAATAGTCGAGATAATCACGTGCTGTAACAGAATGAATTCCTTTGACTTATTGCAATAACCTAGTCTTGTCTCCCTCTTATCGCAGTATGGTAGGGAAACTGCAATACGTATAGAATCATTGTTTAAACAATGATAGAATTATTTAATTTGTCAGGCTGCCCAAATACTCGATTCAAGTATTTACTGTTGCCTACCATACTGAATGAACTACGCTGCTCTCAGCGATAAGAGTGAGACAAGACTAGAATATTCCAATAAGACAAAGGAATTCATCTGTGCAACTGGAGGGAAGAATTATCTGTCTGATGCATTGTATATCGTATGTTTCAGATGTGAATTTCCAAACCTGTATAAGTTTTTGTTTCCTCATAAATCCGAGAGATCTGAAAAATGACGTAGAAAATTTTATTTTTTCTAAATTTCTATCGAAATAAATCGGCAAAATAAATTCATAGCAGATACCGATTCATTTATACATCAATCTTGATAAACAGAAACCAAGCGATTCTAGTCGAAAGTCAAAAAAATATATTTTTCAGGTCTGCTACAAGGATTTTTTGAAAACGGTAGGTACAGTATGGAACGAAGTTATCAATCCAATGGGGCGAACAGAGACTGAGCTATTCTCAACGAGAATTGAAAATTATGCATTCATACCAAAGTTTAATGTAATGACAAAGTATTGAGATGAAGATATCGAAACTAAACGACTCTAAAAAGGTAAGGTTCGAAATGTAAAACCATACAAAATAATGAATTATTGTGCAATATGTATATTACCAACAATTTTTCTGGTTAATGCATCAGCTAACCGTCTTTCGATACCTTTCTTCAATCTTTGTAACTCCAAAGAAGCAAAAAATTAATTCAGACAAAGGAAAGACTCAATTCAACGAGTACTCAAGTTTAATGACAACGCTAAAATCGATTATAATCTACAAGTTCACTCAACAATTTATCTGTACAAATGATCAGAATAAATGTTAGCTGCTATCTCCGATTCCCACTTATCGCCATTATTCAGTAACTTCTCTTTGTTATACAATAATTTTCATGGGATTCGGTAGAATATAGAATATTCAAAGTTGGGACCTTCAACTATAGCGTCCACAGGACAAGCTTCTTGACAGAAGCCACAGTATATGCACTTGGTCATGTCGATATCGTAACGTGTTGTTCTTCTAGAACCGTCGGCTCTTTCCTCTGCTTCAATTGTAATTGCCTAAAAATATAACGTACTCAATATTTTTGAAACAGTACATATAGTCCATTCACGAAAGGTTGAGCCGTCGATTGGCCATGGAGATTTGGCATATTCCACTGTGTTTATTCAAATTTTAGGTTATGTTCTTTATTTTCTTGTCAGATGGATACACAATGTTGTCAATATTGCATAGAGTTGTCTGATAACTCTCAGGCACGTCGGACGAGGCCAGGTACATTCGGCAACGTTGACTTTATTTTAAGTTGTGACAGCAAATACTGCCAACTTAGATAAATAAAGAACCGCCTACTATGTACTCAACCTTTCGCGAACGGACTATACATTCTTTTCGAACTTACTTGAGCAGGGCAGATAGCCTCACAAAGCTTGCATGCAATACATCTTTCTTCCCCAGAGGGATATCTTCGCAAAGCATGCTCTCCTCTAAATCTTGGACTCAAAGGCCCTTTTTTCGAAAGGATAGTTAATGGTGGCGGGTTCTTTGAAAATGTGAGCCACAGTTACAGCCAATCCTCTGAACAGTTCTGTCATGAACATAGTTTGTGCAGCTCTATCTGCAATACTTAAAATAGAAACAACGCACTTGACTCTTATTAGATAACAAACTAACCGTTCATTTCGCCTAATTCCGTACCGGGTTCCTCTTTATTTACATACACATAGCCATCTTCAATCGTGCTCTTAAAACGATTACTAGCTGTTAAACAGGGACGAGTAACTTGGAGACCTAGAAAAAGTTATCATTTATTTAAACTGGAATGGTAAGGGTTAGGGTGATTCAGTTATTCGTTCTTAACAGGCTATTGAGGCTATTTGTACTAATATTCGAATATCACTTTACCTCTGTTCGCAAGTGAAAATAATTTGATACAATTGTTCATTTTGGATTTATTGTGGAAAACAGTCGGTGATTATAACACTGACAGCGACCTGTCTGCTTTGACAACTGTCAGCCGGATGACACATGAATGAACTTTGAACTACGACATATGACAACTACTTCCAGATTAATCTTTGAACTATGGTATTTTACAACTACTACAGTTCCGTACTAGGAATCAAGAAATATTTTAAATAATATCTGTATTTTCCTTTTTATGTTTAATGGCGTCAACCAGATTTTCTGAAAGAAATCTTTTCAAATAGATAAATAATCAGAGATTTTGAAGAACCTTGATCGACAGTTCAACTAACTAGCGCTAAAATTTTTCTTAGAGTCAACTACCTTATTAGGTAGTATAATATGAAATAATTCGATATCCAGCTACATTAGCTTTATCTTTTTCATTGTCGCCTTTTTTCTAATTTCTAAAAAGAATAATTGCACATTTGCATAGATTAGATCACATTTTAAAATTCAAAAGTTTCGAAATTGAATTTTAATTGTTTTCTCCTATATAAAAGGCATTATCAGGTGAAGAAATTATAGTCAACACACTCAAGTAACAAATGAACAGTTCAACTCGTGAAATTCTTTGGTAAGCGCATAAGGAATGATTTTTTAATGTATTAAAATATGAAGTGTTATATGGTCATGAAATGTTTGTATATAAGAGTTACCTTATGTCAAAGGGCTTCACATTTCTTTTGCGGTAATAATGACTGTCTAGTAGACATTTATTTTATTTTTATGTTTTTCTTCTGAAACTGAAAATATACTCTCTTATTTTTTTTAAATAGCGTTTTAACTTTGGGTATTGTAATTTCAGCTCTTATGCTCCTCTTCGCCATTACTTTGACTACTTTGGTTGAAGCTGCTGCTCCGAAAAAATCAGAAGATAATGATCAGAAAGGTGAGTCTGAAACACCACTCTCGTATTTTTTTACCTCCTGTGAGAGGGAGAATTTTTTTACTTCTTCTGCAAAATATTTCCATTGTTCTGTTATTGATGGCTATTTTTTTTTCAAAGGTCCTGGCGTAGGAATAGACCTTCTCTCTGACACTATTGGAGAAATGGTACAGGTGCTCAACGCTGATTCTTTGAATAAAGTAATGCCAGGAAAGCAATAATGGCCAGAACTGGAACATTCAATTTTGCTTGTGTAAATACCGAATCAAGAAATGTATGAGTCTTATGTTGAGAAATTATAAATTAAATAAAACCAAGGATTAACTTTTGTTTCAATCTTCTGAAATAAAAAGCAGGTGTACTTTAATAGGTGGTTTAAAATGTAGGCAGTTTCAAGAAGAAAATTCATAAAAATTTATAATTACCCTGAAATTTCATCAGGCATATCGACGCAGAGAATTATCAATGCAACTCACTTTTTTATCGATATTTGAAAGATCAAAAGTGAGTTGAACGATTTTTAAGTTTTTCAAATTCAACTTGAAACAGTGGTTGGAAAATGGTGAATGCGCCGGTTCCGCTGTTAATACCAAGGAATTTCAGAATTGTAAAATGGTGGATGAGCCTGTATCGAAGTTCGAGAAAATTCCGCTTTATCTCGAATAATTCAAGATGAATCGATGCTCTGCTTGTATTTCTAGTTGAGACAATCATGCCTGACAGGCGCGAAGTGATTTTCCCACGAAAAAAAAAATTTTCCGAATCGACAAAAATCCAAGACTATAACCTTAGGAAATTTTTGACCGAAATTTTGAAAGTGCTCGGATTGGCTTCAAATTTTGCACAGAGAAAGATATATACAAGGAGCAGATCCATACCCAATTTCAGTTGGATTGGATCATTTTCCTTCGAGTTATGGCACTTTTATGAAATCAGAAATTTTCGTTGAATTTCTGCTTTATCTCGAATAATTCAAGATGAATTGATGATCTGCTTGTATTTTCTAGTTGAGACAATCATGCCAGACAGGCGCGAAGTGATTTTCCCACGAAAAAAAAAATTTTCCGAACCGACAAAAATCCAAGACTATAACCTTAGGAAATTTTTGACCGAAATTTTGAAAGTGCTCGGATTGGCTTCAAATTTTGCACAGTGAAAGATATACACAAGGAGCATATCCATACCCAATTTCAGTTGGATTGGATCATTTTCCTTCGAGTTATGGCACTTTTATGATATCAGAAATTTTCGTTGAATTTCTGCTTTATCTCGAATAATTCAAGATGAATTGATGATCTGCTTGTATTTTCTAGTTGAGGCAATCATGCCAGACAGGCTAGAAGTGATTTTCCCACGAAAAAAAAATTTTCCGAACCGACAAAATCCAAGACTATCTTAGGAAATTTTTGACCGAAATTTTGAAAGTGCTCGGATTGGCTTCAAATTTGCACAGTGAAAGGTATACACAAGGAGCATATCCATACCCAATTTCAGTTAGTTTGGATCATTTTCCTTCGAGTTATGGCACTTTTATGAAATCAGAAATTTTCGTTGAATTTCTGCTTTATCTCGAATAATTCAAGATGAATTGATGATCTGCTTGTATTTTCTAGTAGAGGCAATCATTCCTGACAGGCTAGAAGTGATTTTCCCACGAAAAAAAAATTTTTCCGAACCGACAAAAATCCAAGACTATAACCTTAGGAAATTTTTGACCGAAATTTTGAAAGTGCTCGGATTGGCTTCAAATTTTGCACAGTGAAAGATATACACAAGGAGCATATCCATACCCAATTTCAGTTGGATTGGATCATTTTCCTTCGAGTTATGGCACTTTTATGAAATCAGAAATTTTCGTTGAATTTCTGCTTTATCTCGAATAATTCAAGATGAATTGATGATCTGCTTGTATTTTCAAGTTGAGGCAATCATGCCAGACAGGCTAGAAGTGATTTTCCCACGAAAAAAAAATTTTCCGAACCGACAAAAATCCAAGACTATAACCTTAGGAAATTTTTGACCGAAATTTTGAAAGTGCTCGGATTGGCTTCAAATTTTGCACAGTGAAAGGTATACACAAGGAGCATATCCATACCCAATTTCAGTTAGTTTGGATCATTTTACTTCGAGTTATGGCACTTTTATGAAATCAGAAATTTTCGTTGAATTTCTGCTTTATCTCGAATAATTCAGATGAATTGATGATCTGCTTGTATTTTCTAGTTAAGGTAATCATGCCTGACAGGCGCGAAGTGATTTTCCCACGAAAAAAAATTTTTCCGAACCGCCAAAAATCCAAGACTATAACCTTAGGAAATTTTTGACCGAAATTTTGAAAGTGCTCGGATTGGCTTCAAATTTTGCACAGTGAAAGATATATACAAGGAGTAGATCCATACCCAATTTCAGTTGGATTGGATCATTTTCCTTCGAGTTATGACACTTTTATGAAATCATAAATTTTCGTGGAATTTCTGCTTTATCTCGAATAATTCAAGATGAATTGATGATCTGCTTGTATTTTCTAGTTGAGGCAATCATGCCTGACAGGCTAGAAGATATTTCCCAACGAAAAAAAAAATTTTCCGAACCGACAAAAATCCAAGACTATAACCTTAGGAAATTTTTGACTGAAATTTTGAAAGTGCTCGGATTGGCTTCAAATTTTGCACAGTGAAAGATATATACAAGGAGTAGATCCATACCCAATTTCAGTCAGTTTGGATCATTTTCCTCCGAGTTATGGCACTTTTATGAAATCAGAAATTTTCGTGGAATTTCTGCTTTATCTCGAATAATTCAATATGAATTGATGATCTGCTTGTATTTTCTAGTGGAGACAATCATGCCTGATAGGCGCGAAGTGATTTTCCCACGAGAAAAAAAAATTTCCGAATCGACAAAAATCCAAGACTATAACCTTAGGAAATTTTTGACTGAAATTTTGAAAGTGCTCGGATTGGCTTCAAATTTTGCACAGTGAAAGATATATACAAGGAGTAGATCCATACCCAATTTCAGTTGGATTGGATCATTTTCCTTCGAGTTATGACACTTTTATGAAATCATAAATTTTCGTGGAATTTCTGCTTTATCTCGAATAATTCAAGATGAATTGATGATCTGCTTGTATTTCTAGTTGAGGCAATCATGCCTGACAGGCTAGAAGTGATTTTCCCACGAAAAAAAAATTTTTCCGAACCGCCAAAAATCCAAGACTATAACCTTAGGAAATTTTTGACCGAAATTTTGAAAGTGCTCGGATTGGCTTCAAATTTTGCACAGTGGAAGATATATACAAGGAGTAGATCCATACCCAATTTCAGTTGGATTGGATCATTTTCCTTCGAGTTATGACACTTTTATGAAATCATAAATTTTCGTGGAATTTCTGCTTTATCTCGAATAATTCAAGATGAATTGATGATCTGCTTGTATTTTCTAGTTGAGGCAATCATGCCTGACAGGCTAGAAGATATTTCCCAACGAAAAAAAAATTTTCCGAACCGACAAAAATCCAAGACTATAACCTTAGGAAATTTTTGACTGAAATTTTGAAAGTGCTCGGATTGGCTTCAAATTTGCACAGTGAAAGATATATACAAGGAGTAGATCCATACCCAATTTCAGTCAGTTTGGATCATTTTCCTTCGAGTTATGACACTTTTATGAAATCATAAATTTTCGTGGAATTTCTGCTTTATCTCGAATAATTCAAGATGAATTGATGATCTGCTTGTATTTTCTAGTTAGGTAATCATGCCTGACAGGCGCGAAGTGATTTTCCCACGAAAAAAAAAAAATTTCCGAATCGACAAAAATCCAAGACTATAACCTTAGGAAATTTTTGACTGAAATTTTGAAAGTGCTCGGATTGGCTTCAAATTTTGCACAGTGAAAGATATATACAAGGAGTAGATCCATACCCAATTTCAGTCAGTTTGGGATCATTTTCCTCCGAGTTATGGCACTTTTATGAAATCAGAAATTTTCGTGGAATTTCTGCTTTATCTCGAATAATTCAATATGAATTGATGATCTGCTTGTATTTTCTAGTGGAGACAATCATGCCTGATAGGCGCGAAGTGATTTTCCCACGAGAAAAAAAAAATTTCCGAATCGACAAAAATCCAAGACTATAACCTTAGGAAATTTTTGACTGAAATTTTGAAAGTGCTCGGATTGGCTTCAAATTTTGCACAGTGAAAGATATATACAAGGAGTAGATCCATACCCAATTTCAGTTGGATTGGATCATTTTCCTTCGAGTTATGACACTTTTATGAAATCATAAATTTTCGTGGAATTTCTGCTTTATCTCGAATAATTCAAGATGAATTGATGATCTGCTTGTATTTTCTAGTTGAGGCAATCATGCCTGACAGGCTAGAAGTGATTTTCCCACGAAAAAAAAATTTTTCCGAACCGCCAAAAATCCAAGACTATAACCTTAGGAAATTTTTGACCGAAATTTTGAAAGTGCTCGGATTGGCTTCAAATTTTGCACAGTGAAAGATATATACAAGGAGTAGATCCATACCCAATTTCAGTTGGATTGGATCATTTTCCTTCGAGTTATGACACTTTATGAAATCATAAATTTTCGTGGAATTTCTGCTTTATCTCGAATAATTCAAGATGAATTGATGATCTGCTTGTATTTTCTAGTTGAGGCAATCATGCCTGACAGGCTAGAAGATTTTCCCAACGAAAAAAAAAATTTTCCGAACCGACAAAAATCCAAGACTATAACCTTAGGAAATTTTTGACCGAATTTTGAAAGTGCTCGGATTGGCTTCAAATTTTGCACAGTGAAAGATATATACAAGGAGTAGATCCATACCCAATTTCAGTTGGATTGGATCATTTTCCTTCGAGTTATGGCACGTTTATGAAATCAGAAATTTTTCGTGGAATTTCTGCTTTATCTCGAATAATTCAAGATGAATTGATGATCTGCTTGTATTTTCTAGTTGAGGCAATCATGCCTGACAGGCTAGAAGATATTTCCCAACGAAAAAAAAAATTTTCCGAACCGACAAAATCCAAGACTATAACCTTAGGAAATTTTTGACTGAAATTTTTGAAAGTGCTCGGATTGGCTTCAAATTTTGCACAGTGAAAGATATATACAAGGAGTAGATCCATACCCAATTTCAGTCAGTTTGGATCATTTTCCTTCGAGTTATGGCACTTTTATGAAATCAGAAATTTTCGTGGAATTTCTGCTTTATCTCGAATAATTCAATATGAATTGATGATCTGCTTGTATTTTCTAGTGGAGACAATCATGCCTGATAGGCGCGAAGTGATTTTCCCACGAGAAAAAAAAATTTCCGAATCGACAAAAATCCAAGACTATAACCTTAGGAAATTTTTGACTGAAATTTTGAAAGTGCTCGGATTGGCTTCAAATTTTGCACAGTGAAAGATATATACAAGGAGTAGATCCATACCCAATTTCAGTTGGATTGGATCATTTTCCTTCGAGTTATGGCACTTTTATGAAATCAGAAATTTTCGTGGAATTTCTGCTTTATCTCGAATAATTCAAGATGAATTGATGATCTGCTTGTATTTTCTAGTTGAGGCAATCATGCCTGACAGGCTAGAAGTGATTTTCCCATAAAAAAAAATTTTTCCGAACCGCCAAAAATCCAAGACTACAACCTTAGGAAATTTTTGACCGAAATTTTGAAAGTGCTCGGATTGGCTTCAAATTTTGCACAGTGAAAGATATATACAAGGAGTAGATCCATACCCAATTTCAGTTGGATTGGATCATTTTCCTTCGAGTTATGACACTTTTATGAAATCATAAATTTTCGTGGAATTTCTGCTTTATCTCGAATAATTCAAGATGAATTGATGATCTGCTTGTATTTTCTAGTTGAGGCAATCATGCCTGACAGGCTAGAAGATATTTCCCAACGAAAAAAAAAATTTTCCGAACCGACAAAAATCCAAGACTATAACCTTAGGAAATTTTTGACCGAAATTTTGAAAGTGCTCGATTGGCTTCAAATTTTTGCACAGTGAAGATATATACAAGGAGTAGATCCATACCCAATTTCAGTTGGATTGGATCATTTTCCTTCGAGTTATGGCACGTTTATGAAATCAGAAATTTTCGTGGAATTTCTGCTTTATCTCGAATAATTCAAGATGAATTGATGATCTGCTTGTATTTTCTAGTTGAGGCAATCATGCCTGACAGGCTAGAAGATATTTCCCAACGAAAAAAAAATTTTCCGAACCGACAAAAATCCAAGACTATAACCTTAGGAAATTTTTGACTGAAATTTTGAAAGTGCTCGGATTGGCTTCAAATTTTGCACAGTGAAAGATATATACAAGGAGTAGATCCATACCCAATTTCAGTCAGTTTGGATCATTTTCCTTCGAGTTATGGCACTTTTATGAAATCAGAAATTTTCGTGGAATTTCTGCTTTATCTCGAATAATTCAATATGAATTGATGATCTGCTTGTATTTTCTAGTGGAGACAATCATGCCTGATAGGCGCGAAGTGATTTTCCCACGAGAAAAAAAAATTTCCGAATCGACAAAAATCCAAGACTATAACCTTAGGAAATTTTGACTGAAATTTTGAAAGTGCTCGGATTGGCTTCAAATTTTGCACAGTGAAAGATATATACAAGGAGTAGATCCATACCCAATTTCAGTTGGATTGGATCATTTTCCTTCGAGTTATGGCACTTTTATGAAATCAGAAATTTTTTCGTGGAATTTCTGCTTTATCTTGAATAATTCAAGATGAATTGATGATCTGCTTGTATTTTCTAGTTGAGTTGAGGCAATCATGCCTGACAGGCGAAGTGATTTTCCCACGAAAAAAAAATTTTCCGATCCCACAAAAATCCAAGACTATAACCTTAGAAATTTTTGACCGAAATTTTGAAAGTGCTCGGATGGGCTTCAAATTTTGCACAGTGAAAGATATATACAAGGTAGATCCATACCCAATTTCAGTTGGATTGGATCATTTTCCTTCGATTTATGACACTTTTATGAAATCAGAAATTTTCGTGGATTTTCTGCTGAATCTCGAATATTCGTAGGTGGCGACATCTATTGCATGTTGTGAGTACTCAAGATTCAAGGAAATGCCGATAGATGGCAGCAACGAACAATACAGATTTCTTGTGATTCGTATACAGCGGCACCTATTGCATTTCGTGTGAACCTAAAAGTTCAACGTACTGTCAACAGATGGCCAGCAGAGATGGCAATCGAAATAACAGGCAACACATTATACAGACCATATGTATTTTGGGTTCCTAAGATTGATTTTGTGAGGTGCTAATAATTGCAGTGTGAATAATAATTATTCTAACCAACAACATCAGGGTGATCTTTGAGAAATAAAACGAAAAGTTTGTTTTCAATGTTTTATTTTTGCATCAGGAATTGTTCAAAGTTGTCAACAGCCATCCGATTGTACTAGCTACGTCAGAAAATACAACATATTCGTTTCAACTACATTGAGATGTTTCCTTGTTCACGTAATGCTTGGCTCACCATTCCTCTCAGGTACCACCTTCCATTCATTTCAACCATAAAAGGTGAGCCTAAGTCTCCAGTACAAGTCCTTTTCCATTTCTTTCACCTGAAAAAATACAAACATGTCCATTTGATGTGGGAATTCATTCAGATTTATTGATAACTCACCAGCACAGAAAGTTTTTTTCGAAATGAATTTGGAAATTCGCTGTTCGCTCTCAAGCACATTTTTTCAGAAACAACTGGCATCTCTAACTTCTTGGCATTCACTCTGAATTCTTGCTGGTAGTCGTCCTTACCCCAACCGGCCACTGTACCATACTTTCCAGTGATTTGTCGTATGTCGTTGTTGCTGTTCCAGAGACAAATCGGTTTGATAGCTCTTGAGTAATCCACCGGTTTAGAAAGTGTGAGGATAGCAAACATCTCCATGGGCGCTATACTGGGTATATTCAGGGCTTACTTGTACTTCCCTTACCATACGAAGTACAGTGTCTTTCTTGTCTGCCCATTGCTTGAGGCTGGACTTTCCTAATACCAACATTATGTCTTCCGTCTTTACTAGATTTGACTTGTAGAACTTGAGGCAACTTCCAACTGAGAAAAACATTGAAGTGTTAATTTGTTTATCGTCCAGGGTACGTATTACTTACAGGATGTCCTCATTTAAAGGGTTCACTCTCAATAAACCAACAAAGAATCA